>CAUYPK010166052.1:0-26464 GCA_963574355.1 Loris lydekkerianus | reverse complement strand
CTTGGCCCTTTCCCCATAGTCTTGTGGTATAGTTGGGTTATAGCCTTCATGTGAAAGCTATAATTTAGCTTCATAGTAGGACTGAGTACATTGGATACTTTTTCTTCCATTCCTGAGATACTTTGCTAAGAAGAATATGTTTCAGCTCCATCCATGTAAACATGAAAGAGAATACCACAATTTATTGATACATGCATGGGTCAGTTGGCACTTGGGCTTCTTCCAAGACTTGGCAATTATGAATTTAGCTGATATGTACAATCTGGTGCATGTGTCTTTCTTACCAATTGATTTTTGGTCTTTTGCATATACACCTAGTAGAGAAATTGCAGGATCAAATGGCAGGTCTACAATTAGATGCAATATACTAGCTTACATTCCCACCCGGAGTGCAGAAGTTTTCCATTTTCTCCATTTCCACACCAACATCTGTAGTTTTGGGATTTTTTAATGTGGGCTACCCTTACTGAAATTAGATGATATCTCAAAGTGTTTTTGGTTTGCATTTCTCTAATGATTAAAGATAATGAGTTTTTTTTTTTAAATGTAGTGTGAAAAGTGCTTTTTTTTGTACACCATGTGCCATCTTCATCAGAGAAGATTCATATCTCTTGCTCACAATGAAATGGGATCACTTGTTCTTTTCCTATGAATAAGTTGAGTTCTCTGTGGATTCTGCTTAGTAGACCTTTGTCAGAAATATAACCTGCAAAAATCTTCTCCCATTCTGAGGGCTGTCTACTTGCCTTACTAACCATGTACTTGGCTGTGTGGAAGCTTTTTAGTTTGATCAGATTCCAGTAATGTATCTTTCCTGTTTCTTCAATTGCCCAGGGGTCCTCCTCATAAAGTATTCTTTCTGTCAGCCCAATTTTTTCAGTGTTTCCCCCGCACTCTCCCCAAGAATATTTATAGTTTCATGTCTTACATTCAAGTCCTTTAACCAGTGAGAGTCAATTTTTGTTATAGGAGAAAGGTGTGGGTCCAGTTTCAGTCTTCTGCAACTCAACAGCCAATTCATCAAGCATCATTTGTCAGAGAATCTTTTCCACAATTTGTGTTTTTCATAGGCTTATCAAAGATAAAATGCCAATAAGTGTCCAAATTAATCTCTTGGTTCTAAATTCTGTGCCATACATCTACTTCTCTATTTTTGTGCCAGTTCCATGCTGTTTTGATCACTGTAGATTTATAGTATAATCTGAAGTCTGGTAGTGTAATACCTCCTGATTTTTTTTTTTTTTCTGATTAATGTTTTGGCTATTTGAGGTTTATTACGTTTCCACATAAAATAAAGTACTAAGTACTTCAGATGTTCAAAGTATGTCAGAGGTACTGTAATAGGAATTTCATGAGATCTGTAGACTGTGGGACATGGAGAATGATGGTTGAAGGGATAGATGTTTAGCTCAGCTCTCCCAGAACAACAGATGATAGTGAGTGGGCTAGATCTTTCCTGGCATGCAATATTAGTGTAGACAGGAAGTTTGGGGTGTGTAATGAATTGTTGGAGATGAATGTAATCTGGAGCTGCCACGTTTGTCAAAAAAAATTTCTGTGTCACTGCTAACGTGAAGCCTGGCAATGGTGACAACCACCCCATCCCCCATGGAGAACTACAATTCCAAGTTCGTGGTGAAACTAGGTGTTGTGTGGAAAATTTGGTAAAGTGTGGACTCCTGAATGGAATTTGGTGGCCAGAAAGGGGAGCCATTTGAAGTGGCACCACCAGGGGTAGGTGGCTGGAGACATAATCGGGGGAAAAGTATCCTGCTTAGGAAGCAGACATATTTTGAATTTCTGGAAATGGCGACTTCCACAGGCACCTTATCCCAAAGGCCAGGCGTGGCGATTGGAGTCTCACCTGTGGGCAGCCATCCTGCACTCAAAACTGGTCCAGGATACCCCACACTTCAGGGGAACTGTTGTAGGGAGAGTTTGTGAAACCTGCCTGTGAAGATTTTTTGAGATCGGTGAAAACAGCACTTTGGCGTGGTCTAGGAGGTGGAGCATGGTGGCAGAAGAGATAGACATTTAGATCAGCTCTCCCAGAACAGGTTTTTTGTTTATATGTTCATTTTGTTTCAATGTGTCTTGTGTTCTGGTAAATCCTTGGGTTGGATATTTTCCCTAACTCTAATTTTTACTTTCAATAAGAACAAGGGGTTGTGGGGGATGATGACTGACTGGAGACAGCTTTCCACAGAAGCTCCAGTCCAAGGGAGAGATAACAGCTAGAAAGAACACAACAAAGCTGAAGATAGGGAGCTGAGCTCAGAGAAGACAGATAATTGCACATCTTCTCTGTCAAGGCAAGCTGCAACTTTAAGAAAATAAATTTCAGGTACAGAACTCATTCCAAAGAGGACATGTGGTCCATACCCACCCCCAAAAGTGTTGCTTGCTTGCTGTGGGATTGCTACTAGTGAACTGTGACCTGAGGTTCTCTTCTCTCATCCCACCAGAGTGACTTGCTGGAAGCTGGGACTCCTTATCCCTGCTACAAGCCTAGGAAATCCCTTGACAGGCAGGAAGTTTGAACAAATATTTTCCCCGCTACTTTGAACTTCCACTGTACCTTTCCCCTCTTGCCTGGTGGTCTAGAAGTCCAACCCCTACAGAGAACATAATGTCCACACTTCTTGGCTACTCCTTGGCATCGCATAGATGGTGCAGCTACACTTTACCTGTGAATCCAGTAAAAGTGCAGAAAGATACAGAGGGGAAGGTGTCTAGCCTGGCTCTGAGAAAGTGCATTTCAGCAGCGAGTGGAGGCTTGGGTCTCTGTGCAATGGGTGGAGACTTGGGAACTGCTGAGGTGTGTGAACCCATATGGAGTCACCTCCCACCCAATGTCAGCATTTATAGAGCAATCCTGCTGAGGTCTAATTTTGGAGAGTATTGTCCCCAACTCTGTGGTCTTCCAGAGGGAACCAGACATAGCCCTATAGGGATACAAACGCTACAGAACAATGGTGGTAAAAGTAAGATGTCTGGGGCAGAAATACGGTTGCTGTATTTGAGCTCAAGTTGCCATTGAGTGCCTGAGGCAGGCAGGCTTCAGCTCCCCCTGCTGGCTGGTGGCAGAGGTTGGGGGCTGAGAGGAACAGGCATGGACTTTGACTCTGGCAGGTGCAAAGCCCAGGCACATTTGCTTATTGGACAGAACTGGGCCACAAAGACTGGGTTAACAGAGACTGGCAGTGGGGTTACCAGAGACTGGGGTTACAGGAGTACAGTGGTGAAAGAGGAGCAAGGCGGAGAAAGAGGCATCAGTCTCATTGTTCCAAACTTTTTACTAGAAGGGCCTTTCTGACTCCTTAGAGCACCAGAGCGAGCCACACCAGAGCATACCATTCATAAACAGACAGCTGAAATGTCAGAAATAGAATGAAGAATTTGGATGGCAAATAAGATTAACCAAATGGAAGTAAAGTTGGAATTACAAATTCTAGGAATAATTGAAAAGTTGTCTTAAGAATTCAATGAATTCAAACACAAAACCACCAAACATTTTGACCCATCGAGAAAAGGTGCAGTCTTCCAAGATATGAGAAATGCAGTAGAATCCCACAGTAAAATAATGGAGCAGGAAGAAGAAAGGATTTCTGACATTGTAGACAAAACTTTCAAACACTTTCAAATTCACAAAGAGGAAGAAAAGTGGAGAGCGAAAACAAGTCATTCTCTCAAAGAGCCCTGGGAAAATTCCAAGAAAACTAATTTTCACCTTATAGGAATCCATGAAGGTGATGAGCTTGCTTCAAAAAGTACAGATGCTCTTCTTCAAGAGATAAATGAGAGGAACTTCCCACACATTGCAAGAGATGCTGAAATTCAGATAGCAGACAGTTTCAGAACCCCATCATGACTCAACGCAAATAAATTATCTCCCAGACATATTATAATGAATTTCACCAAAGTTAATATGAAGGCAAACATACTGAAAATAGACAGAGATAAGAAACTCACAAACTACAAGGAGAAGAATATTAGAATGACTGAAGATCTTTCTGCTGAACCTTTTCAAGCTAGAAGAGGATGGTCAACTCCCTATAACCTCTAACAAAACAAAACAGCTTTCAACCCAGGATTCTGTATCCACCTAACTGAGTTTCTTTTATGATGGAGAAACTAAATGCTTTAATGATATTCACATGCAGAAGAAATTTACCATAACTAAACCAGCTCTGCAGGATATTCTCAGCCCCATCCTCCACAATGACCACCAGAACACTTTATCAGCACTGTAAACACACTCAGAAATTTTTGATCAAAACCCAACTTCCACCATCGTGATAGGATTAAAAATGTTCACTGGACTTTCAGCAAATTCAACACACAAAATAATACCAGGATTATCAGTTCTCTCAATTAATGTGAAATGTTTAAATTGCCCTCCAAAGAGGCACAGGTTGGCTGACTGGATACAAAAACTTAGGCCAGATAACTGCTGCATTCAAATGTTAACTAGTGTGATGAAAATGTGTCAAACGGTCTATGAACCAAGTGTATGGTACCCCATGATCATATTAATGTATACAGCTATGACTTAATAAAAAAAATAAAAATATAAAAACCTATTCATTTCTAACCAGAGCCCATACAAAACATGCCACAGGCTCCAAAGGCCTGGTTTGCTGGCCCCTGGGCTAGTCCCTTCCTATACAAGGTTTACTCAGGAGAAAAAAAAAAAAAAAAAAAAAAAAAAAAAGAATCTTATTTTACCTTAAAAGGTAAATATAGACTCAGGGTGAAGGGATGGTCATCTATAATTCAGGCAAATGGAAATCAAAAAAAAGCAAGTGTTGTAATTTTATTCACAGATTCAATAGTCTTTAAACCAACACAAGTAACAAAGATAAGAATATTCACTTCATATTTGGTAAAGGTAACAATCAACATGATGAGACTTCAAATAGTAATACTTATGCACCCAACCAGAATGCACCTCCATTTATGAGAGACTCTAGCTGACATGAGCAACTTGATTTCCTCCAGCACTAAGGATTCTACAAACTCACACAAAGACATGGAAATGAAATAATCTTATGCTAATGACAGCTGAGTTATAAATGAGATTATGAAAGAATGTACCAAATTTTTGGAACAAAACGATATTGAAGACACAAACTACCAGAACCTCTGGGATACTGCAAAGGCAGTCCTGAGAGGGAAATTGATAGCATTGCAAGCCTTCCTAAGGAGAGGGGAAAGAAAGGAAATCAACAACTTAATGGGACAGCTCAAGCACTAAAAAAGGAAAAACGTTCCAACCCCTAACCCAGCAGAAGAAACACCCAAAATTAGAGCAGAATTAAATGAAATTGAAAATAAAAGAATTATACAATAGGTAAATTGATCAAAAAGTTGGTTTTAGGAAAAAGTCCATAAAATAAATAGACCTATGGCTAACTTAACCATAAAAAAGAGCAAAATCTCTAATTTCATCAATCAGGAGTGACAGAGATGAGATAACCACAGAACTTGCAAAAATTGAAATAATACTTAATGAATATTACAACAACGCTATACCCAGATATGTGAAAATCTAAAGGAAATTGACCAATACTTGGAAGCACTCCAACTTCCTAGACTTAGACAGGAATAAGTGGAAATGTTGAAAAGGCCTATATCAAGTTCGGAAATAGCATCAACTATACAAAATCTTCACAAAAAGAAAAGCCCAGGACAAGATGGCTTCACGTGAGAGTTCTACCAAACCTTTAAAGAGGAACTAGTACCCATATTAATTAACCTTTTCCAAAACATAGAAAAAGAATGAATACTTCTCAACATATTCTATGAAGCAAACATCACCCTGATACCCAAACCAGTAAAATACCCAACAAGAAAAGAAAATTATAGACCAATAATTGTAATGAATATTGATTCAAAAATATTCAATAAGATAATAGCAAACAGTATTCACCAACGTATCAAACAAATTATACGCCATGACCCAGTGGGTTTTCTCCAAGACTCTTAAGGCTGGTTCAATATACGTACATCTATAAATATAATACATCACATAAAAAATTTAAAAACTGAAGACCATATGATTCTCTCAATTGATGCAGAAAATGATTTTGATAATATGCGTCATCCTTTTATGATCAGAAAACTTAAGAAAACAGGTTTAGAATGAACATTTCTTAAACTGATAGAGGCCATATACAGCAAATCTTCAGCCTATATTATATTGAATGGAGTAAAATTGAAAACATTTCTCCTCAGATCAGGAACCTGGCAAGGTTCCCCACTATCTCCACTGCTTTTAACATTGTAATGGAAGTCTTAGCCATAGCAATCAGGCAAGAGAAGGAAATCAAGTGTATCCATATAGGGTCAGAGGAGATCAAACTTTCACTGTTCACAGATGATATGATCATACACCTGTAAAACCCCAGGGACTCAAAGACAAAACACTTAGAAGTGATCAAGGAATACAGCAGTGTTTCAGGCCAAAATCAATACTCACAAATCATTAGCATTAATATATACCAGCAATAGTCATGCTGAAAAAACAGTCATAGGGCTATTCCCTTTATGGTAGTGCCAAAGAAAATGAAATATCTGTGAGTTTACCTCACAAAGTATGTGAAAGATCTCTATAAAGAGAACCATGAAACTCTGAGAAGAGAATTAGCTGATGATGTCAACAAAAGGAAAAACATACCATACTCATGGCTGGGAAGAATCGCCATTGTTAAAATGTCCATACTACCCAAAACAATATACAGATTTACTGCAATCCCCATTAAAACACCTCTGTCGTACTTTAAAGATCAGGAAAAACTAGTACTTCATTTTATATGGAAACAGAATAAACCTCAAATAGCCAAAACATTACTCAGAAATAAAAACAAATCAGGTGGAATCATGCTACTAGACCTCAGAATATACTATAAATCTATAGTGATCAAAACAGCATGGTATTGGCACAAAAATAGAGAGATCAATGTATGGATCAGAATTGAGAGTCAAGAGATTAATCCAGACAACTTATCATCATTTGATATTTGATAAGCCTATAAAAACCTTACATTGTGGGAAAGACTTCCTATTTAGAAGATGGTGCTGGGTGAATTGGCTGGCAACTTGTAGAAGACAGAAACTGGACCCACACCTTTCACCTCTAACAAAAATGGACTCTCATTGGATAAAAACATAAACCTAAGACATGAAACCACAAATATTCTTGGAACAAGTGCAGTGAAACACTTGAAGAAATTGGCCTTGGAGAAACCTTTATGAGGAGGAACCCTAGGGTAATTGAAGCAATACCAAAAGTGCATTACTGGAATATGATCAAACTTAAGAGCTTCTGCACTGCCAAGAACACAGTAAGTAAGCAAGTAGAATGCTCTCAGAATTGGAGAGGATATTTGCAGGTTACATTTCTGAGAAAGGTTTGAAAACCAGAATCCACAGAGAACACAAACTTATTAATAAGAAGAGAACAAGTGGTGTAATTTCACTATGGGCAAGAGACATGAACAATTTCTTCTCTGAAGAAGAGAGGCATATTGTCTACAGACCCATAAAAAAATGCTCATCATCAGAGAAATACAAATCAAAATCACTTTTAGATATCATCTCACTCTAGTAAGAGTAGCCCACATAACAAAAATCCCAAAACTCCAGATGTTGGCATGGATATTGAAAAAAGGGAACACTTCTCCACTGCTGGTGTGAATGCAAACTAATATGTTCCTTTTGGAAAGAAGTTTGGAGAACACCCAGAAATCTAAAAATGGACCTGCCATTGGATGCTGCAATTCCTCTACTAGAAGTATATCCAAAAGACCAAAAATTGCTTTGCAAAAAAAGATATTTGCACCAGATTATTCATTGCAGCTCAATGCGTACTAGCCACGTAATGGAAGAAGACAAAATGCCCATTGACCCTTTAATGGATTAAAAAATTGTGGTATATGTATACCATGAAATACTATGAAGCCTTAAAAATGGATGGAAACATTACCTCTTTTATGTTTACATGGAGGGACCTGGAATGTATTCTCCTGAGTAAAGTATCTCAAGAATGGAGGAAAAAGTATCCAATGTACTTAGTACTTCTATGAAACCTACTTGTATTTACTCACACTTTGTTATGAAATATAGAGCACAACTATAGCCCAGGATGAAGGAGAGAAATGGAGTGAGAAGAGAGGGGAGGAGGAGGTTTGATAGAGGGAGGGTAAATGGCAGGACCACAACTATGGAGCATATTGCAAGGTTACAAGTCAAATCTGTCAAGTGTAGAACATAAATGTCTTAACACAATACTCAAGTAAATTAGGTGAAATCTATGTTCATAGGTTTGACATAAGCACGTCAGATTGTATAAAAAATCAACACATTGTACCCCACATATGCATAAACATCTTCCTGGTTTATGTGTATAGGACTTCATAAAGAAAATAAATAAATCTATGGATTGCCTTTGGAAGTATAGACATTATATCAATGTTGATTCTTCCTAGCCGTGAGCATATTATATTTTTCCATTTGTCAACATCTTCAGCTATTTCTATTTTAAGAGATTCATAGTTCTTTTTATAGAGATCTTTCACATACTTTTTTTAGATACACTCACAAATATTTCATCTTCTTTGGCACTATTATGATGGAAATAGAGTCCTTAGTGACTCAAATATCAAACTCCTAGAAGTGATCAAGGAATACAGCAACGTCTCAGGATACAAAATCTCCATACTTTCTTTTCCTTCATTCCTTTCTTTCTTCTATCAATCACTCTCCTCTTCACCTGAAGGGAAACTTCTCTAGTAACAAGCAAACACTCTATACAAGTGATCTCTGAATATGTAGTCTTGATTTCTGTATTTGAAATGGGTGAATTGTGGAGTGTGTGAATTATATCAGTATAGAGTTGTTATTTTTTTAATCCTCGAGTTGTTTCTATGGGAAAAATAAAGAAAAACCTTTAGCAAAACATAAGCATGGATGAGCAACATAACTCACACATATAATTTCAGCAATTTCAGAAGACAAAGCAGAAAGATCAATGGAATCTAAGAGAGTTTCAGACAAGACTGAGCAACATAGTAAGACTCCACTTATCTAAGAAATAAGTGCAAAACTTACCCAGCAGTTGTTGCATGAGCAAGTACTCTCTGCTACTGAGAAACATGAACTCAGGAGGATCCCTTGAGATTAGCAGCTTGCATTTCCTTGATCCATGATGGTACCAATGTATTTTTTCTGGGGAGAAGGGGGAAACACAGTATCCAATCTATAACAGAGATAATATATGGGTGCAGGGAAAGTCCAGTTACATACAAAATATTTTATACACGTATCCCAAATGGGATTTATTACCCAGGATTGCCAGTCCAGGTCAGTATGGGAAAGTCAACTAATAGAACACACTACATTAATAGGAACAATAAGGAAAACAACACAGTCACCTCAAGATACACAGAAAAAACTTTTGACAGAGGCAAGGTATCTTGATGATAAAATCTTTTAAAAATGTTAGATGAGGGGAAATCGTATTGCTCAGTGAGTAGGGTTCAAGCCCCATATACCAAGGATGGTGGGTTCAAACCTGGCCCCAGCCTAACTGCAACAACCACAGCAAAAAAAATCTTATATGAGAAGGTAAAGTCTTTAGGACAACCAATGGAATTTACAGATGAGTGAAAACATATAATGTGCTATATTCACACGATGGAACATTTTTCAGTGATCAAAAGTAATGAGCTGCACATTTATGTTACAATAGGAACTAACCTTAAAAGCATTATGATAATGGAAGAAGGACACTTACAAAAGACAACAAAGAGCATGACCACTCAGAAGAAAACACCAAAACATAGCCAATTGTCTGCTAGGAGTAGAGGCAGGTGGGGGAGGGTGGGGGGGAAGATGAAAGTGACTTCTAATAGGTATTGACGTTCTTTGTGTGGGGGGGAGAAGACAAAGTTCTAAAATTAGATTGTGCTGATAGCTGTACAATTCTGTGACTATACTAAGAAACATCGAATTGTAAACTTTTAAAGGGTAAACTACTTATTTCAATGAAAGCATTTAATGGTGTTTTCCAAAACTTGAGGTACTCCAAAGGCACACCACATAGGAAGTACCCAGGTCGTGAGAGACAGTCAATCCTATCTCCCTGCTCACACACAGGTTACCATGAATTTATGTAGAAGGCACATTGTTCCATCTTACCAAAGTTGTCATTTTATGTATTTATTTATTTTTAGACATATTTTGACTCCTTCACCCTGGTTAGAGTGCCGGGATGTCATCAGACCTAACCACAATCTCAAATCTGGGGCTAAACATATTCTATTTTTTCAGCCTCCTGAGTATCAGGGAGTCCTGGTGCTCCTCCAGAGTTCCCAGTTACTTTGTATGACATGCTTATGCCTACCAGAGTGTTAGCTTTACAGTTGTGATCCACCACTCAAGACCTTGAAGTTGGAATATTTTTCAAATTATGCTTCGTGGCCAGCAGTGGTTCTTCATGCCTGTCATGATGGCACTTTGTGACACCCTATCAGTTGGATTATCTGAGTTTCTGAATTGGAGACAAGCCTGAGCACTAGTGAGAAACTAGTGAGCATCTGTGGAAAATAAAAACAGCCAGATGTTATGCAGGTGCCTGGAGTCCCAGTTGAGGGAATAGGTTCCCTTGATGACAACACTTGAAGTTCATTGTGAGATATGATACAAGGACATTCTACTCATGGCAAGAAAATGAGATTCTGTATCAATACATCAGAGAAAACCATTGGTAGGGAACTTACTCTTTATTTTACTTTTTCCCATGGATCTAGAGTTGAAAAATTTCCCCTAGATTAGATGTCAACTAGAGAAATTATTCTCTCATGGGGAAATGGTTTTCCTACAAGTTCTAGTAGTCAAACCTTTGGATTTTATGTAACTCTAACCCTTTAATATACTAGATTCTTGAAGTCAATGGAAATTGCCCACACATTGAATTCTTGACTCAAACAAGGCTTTTTATATGCACACTAAAAAATAAAGAGTGTACCCTTCACCTCTTATTTTGGCCTTCTTCAATCTGGGCCAATACTCCCTTGCCCCAATCAGTCCAAGCCCAGGTACGAGACATCTCTAGAGGACCACTTCCCATCAGATCAACTGCCAATATCCTAATGAACCAATCCCAAACTGCTCATTCTGCCTCATTTCCCACCCCCAGGGGGCACAATAAATCTCATCCTTTATGTAGTCCCATATTCCATCTGCCTACTGACCTGTACTTATGCTTCAGCTCTTGGGAACTGCACCTAGCAAATTTCATTTCTTTATTTTTTCTTTTATTATTTTTTATGAGACAGACTCTCACTCTTTTGCCCATGCTAGAGTGTCATGGCATCAGCCTAGCACACAGCAACATCCAACTCTTGGGTTAAAGGGATCCTTCTGCCTCAGCCTCTGGAGTAGCAGGAACTAAATGTAAGGGCCACAATCCTTGACAATCTTTCCTATTTGAGTACAAATGGGCTGTGTGTTCAGGACAAAGGGTATCTTGATTTTTCTAAGTCTTTTCTCCAACCCCTGAGCCCAGGGAATCAGACCACCTTGGCCTCCCAGAGCAATCAAATATCGTAGTCACGTGTAGCAAAAGTCATTGACATTTTCTTAAGAAATTACCTTATCAGGGGATTTGAGGAGTGTCCAATCCTCAGGCCCTGGTGACACATTGCGATTGTGTCAAGACTGTTTTGCATATCTGTGCTGGCAGATATCACCAAATTATGCATGGATCTTTTTTTTTTTTTTTTTTTTTTTTGCTCATCAGGTTTCATTAGTAATCGTGTGTTGAACGTGTGGCCCAACATAACTCTTCTTCTTCGTATGTGGCCAAGAAGCTAAAAGTTCGGAAACTCCTGGATTGAAAGACAGGAATTTTGGGACTTTCCAAGTAGGCTGATATTTCCTATGATCATCATAAATAATCGCAGGTATGAAGTACACTATGGGACACTTTGTGCAGTGTTTAACTCTATACTTGAAATGGTTAAATTGTGAAGTGTGTGAATTATATCTGAATAGAGCTGTTATTTTTTAGTTTTTTTATTGAGAAATAATAATAATAATAATGTCAAAAAAAGTAGCATTCACATTCTCAGAAAACAGTATGTCTATCATAGAATACTTTTACTCTGAGGTTCAGTATAGAGTCATCAGTTAACTTCTTATTTTTTTCCTGAAGTCTCAATAATTAGACAAACAAAATTTATAAATAAAAATAAAACATAATTGCAAAAAACACACCATGCCAAATCTTATAGACAGTAGAAAAGGAGAAATACTTCAAAGTCATTCTACTTCATCTGGTTCGACCTGATATTAAAATTGGAAAAAATATATATTATTATAAAAGTACAAGCATACTTCAATTATAAATGAAGATGCAATATACTAAACAACATATTAACAGGTCGAATTAAAAATTAATGTTCAAGTAATGTAATTTGGTAAAAAATTAAATCCAATTTATGTGAGAATTAGTTACTATTTTATTTTACTTTCCCTCACCCGCCCTTCTTCTCTCTCTGTCTGCTCTCCCCTTCCCCAATGCCCCACCATGTCATTAATTATCCTCATATCAAAGTTCAATACATAGGGTTCATGCTTCTCCATTCCTATGGTGTTTCACAAACAGTAATGTGTTCCACCTCCATCTAGGTTAACATAAATGTTGCAAAATCCCCTTTTTAATGGCTGAATAGTATTCCATGATATACATGTACCACAGCTTGCCAATATATTCCTGGGTTGAGGAGCATTTAGACTGTTTCCACATTTCAACGATTGTAAATTTAGGTGCAATAAAATAGTCTAGCACAAGTGTCTTTATAATAAAATGTTTTATTTTCTTCTGGATAGATGCCCAGTAATGGGATTGCGGGATCAAACGAGAGGTCTAGGTTGAGTTCTATAAGGTTTCTCCATACTTCCTTCCAAAAAGATTGTGTTAGTTTCTAGTCCCACTAGCAGTGTAATAGTGTTCATTTCTGTCCACATCCACACCAGTATCTGCAATTTTGAGATTTTGTGATATGGGCCTTTCTCGCTGGGGTTCGATGATATCTCAGGGTGGTTTTAATTTGTATTTCTGTAATAATTATGGATGATGAGCATTTTTTCATGTTTGCTATCCATTTGCTGTCTTCTTTAGTGAAGATTTTGTTCATCTCTCTTCCCCCATTGATTAATGGGATTGTTCATTTGTTTCTTGTGGATTAATTTAAGTTCTGTATAGATGCTAGTTATTAAGCTTTTGTCTGATTCAAAATATACAAATATCCTTTCCCTTTGGGTAGGTTGTCTACTTCCTCTGGTTGTTATCTCCTTGGCTGTACAAAAACTTTTTCATTTAATTAAATCCCATTGGTTTATTATTGCTGTTGTTGCTACTGCCATGGAAGTGTTCATAAAGTCTTTTACCAGGCTGATATCTTCCAGTGTTTTTCCTATTCTCTCTTTGAGAATTTTTGTCATATCATGCCTTAAATTTAACTTCTTTATCCATCTTAAATCAATTTTTGTGAGTGAAGAAATGTGTGGGTCCAGTTTCAATCTTTTACGTGTGGATATCCAGTTCTCCCAGCACCATTTATTGAATAGGGAGTCTTTCCCTCAGTGGATATTCTTCTCTGGTTTATTGAAGATTAGGTGATTGTAAGTTATAGGTTTCATTTTATGGTTTTCTATTCCATTCCAAATGTCTATGTCTCTATTTTTGTGCCAGTACCATGCTGCCTTGACCACTACAGTCTTGTAGTACAGCCTAAAATCTGGTATGATGATACCCCCGACTTTGTTATTACTAAGAACTGCCTTAGCTATATGATTTTTTTTCTGGTTTCATACAGGATGCAGAATCATTTTTTCCAAGTCTAAAAATAGGATGTTGGTATTTTAATAGGGATGGTGTTGAATCGGTAGATTGCTCTGGGAAGTATAAACATTTTAACAATGTTGATTCTTTTCAGCCATGAGTATGATATGTTCTTTTCTTTTTTAAATTCCTCTGTTATTTCCTTTTTTATGGTTTCATAATTTTCTTTATAGATTTCCTTCCCCTCTTTTGTTAGGTACACTCCTAAGTATTTCATTTTATTTTGGGTTATGGAGAAGGGAGTTGTGTCCTTAATTAACTTCTCATCTTGCCTGTTGTTGGCATATACAAAGGCAACTGACTTATGGACATTGATTTTATATCTTGAGACATTACTGTATTTTTCATGACTTTCAAGAGTCTTGTGGTTGAGTCTTTAGGGTTCTCTAAGTATTAGATTGCATCATCAGCAAAGAGGGAGAGTTTGACCTCCCATGCTCCAATTTGGATTCCATTCTTTTTTTTTGTGTGTGTTGGCTAGAACTTCCAGCACTATGTTGAATAATAATGGTGACAGAGGACAACATTGTCTGATTCCAGTTCTAAGAGGAAAAGCTTTCAGTTTCATTCCATTCAGTAAAATATTAGCTGTGGTTTTGTCAAAGATAGCTTCGATCAGTTCAAGAAATGTACCACCTATGCGTATATTCTGTAAGTTTCTAATTAGAAAAGGATGATGTATTTTATCAAATGCTTTTTCTGCATCTATTTAGAGGATCATATGGTCTTTGATTTTGCTTCTGTTAATATGGCAAATACGTTTATGGACTTGTGTATGTTAAACCAGCCTTGCATCCCTGGGATGAAACCTACTTGATCATTATGTATGACTTTTTTGATAATAAGCTGTAATCTACTGGCTAGGATTTTGTTGAGAATTTTTGCATGTATTTTCATTACTGAAATTGGTCTGAAATTCTCCTTTTGAGTTGAGTCTTTACCTGGTTTTGGTATCAGGGTGTTCTTTGCTTCATAGAACGTGTTGGGGAAGATTCCTTCCTTCTCAATTTTTTGGAGTAATTTCTGCAGTATAGGAATATGCTCTTTGAAGGTTTGAGATAATTCTGGTGTGAAGCTTTCTGGACCAGGGCATTTTTTTATTGGGATATTTTTTCATGTTTCTTTGATCTCAGTACATAAAATTGATCTGTTTAGGAGATCTATTTCATCTAGGCTAAATCTAGGGAGTGGGGGTGTTTTCAAATACTGATCCATTTCCTTCATATTGTCAAATTTCTGGGCATAAAGTTTCTGGTAGTGTTCAGAGATAAACTCTTGTATCTCTGTGGCTCCAGTTGTTATTTTCCCTTTATCATTCTGATTGAGGTTACTAGATATATATATATATATATATTTTATTTATGGTTACTCTGGTTAATGGTTTATCTTATTTATTTTTTTAAATACTAACTTCTTGTTTTATTAATTTTCTGAATAATTTATTTTCAATTTTCTTCATCTCTGATTTAATTTTGAATATTTATTTTCTTCTGCTGGGTGTAGGCAGGCTTAGATTGTTCTCCTTTTTCCAATTCCATAAGGTGGCTTGTAAGTTTGTTGATGTGCTCTCTTTCTGTTTTTCCAATGTAGGCTTCTAAAGTGATAATTTTTCCTCTCAGGACTGCTTTTGCTCTATCCCACAGGCTTTGATATCTTGTGTCTTTATAGTTCTTATACTTGAGAAAGTTAATGATTCCCCTTTTTATTGTCCCTGCACCACCTGTCATTCAGCATAAGGTTGTTTAACTTCCATATCTTTGTGTGAGGTTGAACGTTTTTGTTGGAGTTGAGTTCCACTTTTAGTGCCTTGTGGTCTGAGAATACACAAGGTAAAAATTGAATTCTTTTGATTCTGTTGATGTTTGTTTTGTGTCCTAGGATATGATCAATTTTGGAAAATGTTCCATGGGATGATGAGAAGAAAGTGTATTCTTTAGCATTGTGATGGAGTGTTTTATATACGTCTATCAAGTACAGTTGTTCTAGGTTCTATTTTAAATCTTTAATGTCTTTTTTTAATTTCTGTTTAGAAGATCTATCCAGCTTTATAAGAAGGGTGTTAAAGTTCCCTATTATCATGGTGTTATAGAAATTATATTGCTCAGACTAAGCAAGGTCTGTTTCAAAATACTGGGAGCATTTAAAATGGGTGCCTAAATATTTAGAAATGAAATGTCTTATTATTGTATTTTTCCCTTGACCAATACAAAGTGATCATAACTGTCTTTTTTGACAATTAGTTAGTTGATTTAAATCTACATGTATCTGAAATTAAGATTGCAACCCCTTTTTACTTCTGAATTCCATTTGCCTGAAAAATTGACTTCAAACCCTTAACTCTGATTTTTAACTTGTCTTTTGAAGTGAGGTGGGTTTCCTGCAAACAGCTGATAGATGGCTTGTGTTTTTTAATTCAATCAATGGATTTATTCCTCTTCAGAGGGGAATTTAAACCACTGACATTTAGTGATGTAATTGGTAAGTATGTTAGCATTCTATTCATCTTTTTTTGTGAAAGTCAACTGCTTACGTATGTCTTTTTGCATCATTGTGGAGGCTGTGTTCTGTCTGTTCTGAGTGTTTACTTTGCTGAAGGTCCATTGTGATGGTCATTGTGTAGAACAGGTTGAAATATTTCCTGTAAAGTTGGTCTTGTTATGACAAATTTTCTTAATTTTTGCATATCAGTACAAGATTTTATTTCTTTATAAGTTTTAAAGCTTAGGTTAGTGGGATATAGAATTCTGGGCTGGAAATTGTTCTGTTTAAGAAGATTAAAGCCTGATAGCCATTGTCTTCTCGATTGAAAAGTATCATTAGAGAATTCCGCAGTCACTCTGATAGATTTGCCCCTGTAGGTCAGTTGGTGCCTACTCCTGGCAGCTTGAAAACTCTTTTCTTTTGTCTTGACTTTAGATAGAGTCATTACAATGTGTCTTGGAGAAGCTCTATTTGAGTGTAGGTGACCAGCGCACCATTATCCCTCTGAAAGGAGTATTTCAGCATCTTTGGTGATATTTGGGAAATTTCCATTTATAATATTCTCTAGAATGGCTTCCATTCCAATGGGAGCATTTTTTTTTTCCCTTCTGGGATACCTATAACTCATATGTTTGAATGCTTCATAAAGTCCCATAACTCTGTCAGTGAACACTCTTCTTTCTCTCTCTTCTTTTCTGCCTTATTATTTTTTTCTTTTTTTGCAGTTTTTTGCTGGGGCTGGATTTGAACCCACCACCTCCAGCATATGCGGCCAGTGCCATACTCCATTGAGCCAGAAACACCACTCTTTTCTGCCTCTTTAACTATCTCAATTACCTCAAGATCTTTATCCTCTACCTCTGAGAATATTTCTTAGTATTTTTTTTATTATTAAATCATAGCTGTGTACATTAATATGATCATGGGGCATCATACACTAGTTTCACAGACCGGTTGACACATTTACATCACACTGGTTAACATAGGGTTCCTGGCAATTTCACAGTTATTGTGTTAAGACATTTACATTCCACATTTACTAAGTTTATTTCTTATGAATGATCTAATCTGTTTTGATACATTCTATTGCATCTTTAAGTTACCTAATTGACTGATTCAGTTCTTTCAGCTCTGCTATATCCTTTCTATATTCTTCATGTCATTCATCTCTTATTTGACTCTGTTTTTAGTTTTTGTTTGGTTTTTTCCCACTTTCTCATAAATTTTCTTCTTTTTTTATCCTTTTTCTTTTTCTCAGCAATTTCCTTCATTGCTTTCATCATCTGTATTTTAAATTCCCCTTTTGTCATTTCTGACATTTCTTCTTAGGTGGAATCCTGTGCCATAGCTACCTCAGGGTCCCTTGAAGGGGTTGATCTGGACTGGTATTTCATGTTGCCAGGAATTTTCTACTGATTCTTCTTCATAAGTGCTTCTTGTATCTGTTTAACTGCCCTAATTTTTCTTTCACTTACTCTTGCTCTTTAAGTTACTGTGCCTCAGGCCTAAAGATTTAATGGTGCAGGACCAGAAGGATGAGAAGATCAAAGAGCATGAATGGAAAAAAAGATTTTAAAAGGATAGAAAACAATAGAAAGAAGAGGGCATGAGTAAAAGTAAATACTGACAAAATGAAGAAAGGTAACAAAAGAAGGAGACAAGAGTAATATAGGTGTATAGTAGGATACTATGACCAAACCATAAAAACTCCCAAACTCCTGGGTTCTGGGTTGGGTGGTTCAGTTGAGGTCAACTGCTCTTGCCTAGCCTGATCACTCACAGTACTCCATCTCTACCAGGTAGAGAGGAAAGAAAAAAATATTATAAATCAAACCAAAACAACCAAACAAAACCCCTTAAGAGAAAAATTGGGGAAAAAATCAAATAATAGATTAATAAACAATCGCAAAATTGAAATTATAATTGGTAAAGAAGGCAAAAATGGAACATTGTATTTAAACTAAAGTAGTGGAGAAAAAGAAGAAAAAATGAAAAAGGAAAATAATTTCAAGGAAAATTGATAAAATTAAGAAAGAACAAAAAAATAAATAAATAAATAAAAACCAAAAACCAACAGTATATATGTATCTCTTTCTGAATATTATCTGAGCAACAGGTGATCTTCTGTAGTATGAGATGTTAATAGTAATGTTGATACAGCTGTATGAGATGGATACTGGAGGCCTCTGCTGATTTCTCAGACCACATAGACTTGAGATACCAAATGTCTCCTCAGCCCACTTAAAAGACACTACATACTGTGAACCTTGGCTACGCAGAAGCTTTCCAAGGAAAGCACTTACTTCTCGCATCTCTCTGGCATGGCTGCCCAATTTTCCAGTGTACCAAAACTGGTCTTACTCCATGACCCTGAGGGCCAAGGATGTTAATCTGCCAAACAGTTAAATCATGGCTCTTACCCAGCATCTCAGTCCCCACCTTTGGGAATCTTAGTTCCTAGATTACTAGCCAAAGGTCTCCCAGTCTATTCCCATGCTACAACCTGCAGGGGAATCTCCCCCTTAGTAGCTGTGTGGGCAGCTCACATCTGAATGATATTAGCTAATTTCTGGCTCAGTGGCTCAGTCTGGGGCCCCAAACAAAGCTCAAAGTCATCTGCACTCCTGCCCAAAATCTCCCAAGGCAGTTCAATAGAGTACCCAAGTCCACAAAAACCAAAACAGCCCACAAATAAAGTTTTTCCTGCTTGAAATCTCACTGTTGCTATGGTTACAGCTGTGGGCAGTCTCTGACTGAACAAACACACCTACCACTTGCCAGTTTCCACCGCTTTTGTCTTCCTCATGGGGTCACAAAAGATAAGTTTCTGGGCAGAACCCACCAGCCAGAGATACCTGGAATCTTCCCTCCCCAATTTCACTGTGCCTGGTAACACAGAAGCTGTTACTCAGCCAAAGGGAGGATGCCTCTTTGTGGCTTTGTACCACATCATGCAGAGAGCCAGAAAATGTGAGTGCAGATCTCTCTGGGTCTACCAGTGCTTGAAGCTCCACCCAATACACTCTGTGGGGGGTCCCCAGCCTGCTTGCCTGTCTTGTCATACCTCTCTCCATGCAGTGGTATCCTCCTGAAATCCATGGCTGGCTTGCAGGCCTCTGAGGAAGATGAAGGGACTTGTCATTTTTTAATCTATGGGCTTTTATCCATGAGGAAAATAGAGAAAAACCTTCACAAAAACCTAAGCATGGATGAGCATCATAGCTCACACTTATAATCTTAGCAATTTTAGAGGCTGAGGCAGAAAGATCACTGGAATCTAAGGGGTTTCAGACCAGGCTGAGCAACATACTAAAAGCCCACTTGTCTAAGAAATAAGTGCAAAACTTCCCTTTCAGTGGTGTTATCAGACTGAACTCTCTGCTCTTGAGAAGGATAACATCAGGAGGATCACTTGAAGTTGACAGCTTGTATTTCCTTCAGTTATGATGATACCAATGTATTCTTTTGGGACAAAGGTGGAAACACAGTATCCAATCTATAAACGATATACTGTGTAAGTGAAAGAAAAGTCTGGTAGCATACAATATATTTTATACATGTATTCCAAATGGAATTTATTACCAAGATTGCCAGTCTAGCTGAATACGGGATAATCTACTTTTAGAACACACTACATTAATGGAATCAACAAGAAAAACCACATGGTGTGTCATAAGACACAGAAAAGGCTTTTGACAGAGGCCACAAAGCTTCTTGATAAAAACTTTTAAAAATCTTAGATGAGAAAGGAACGTCTTCAGGACTACTAATGGAATTTACAAATGATCAGATATACATAACCTGCTATATTCACATGATGAAATATTTTTCAACAATCAAAGGGAATGAAGTGTATATTTATGTTACAATGGGAATGAATCTAAAAATCACTATGATAAGTGAACAAGTCCACTTACAAAAGACAACACAGAGCAAAACGGAACTCAGAAGAAAACGTCAAGACACCGCAAATTGTCTGCTAGGAGTAGGCGGCAGTTGGGGGAGGGTGGTGGGGTAGATGAAAGTGACTGGTTGTAGGTATTGATGTTCCTTGTGTGGGGAGAGAAAAAACGTTCTAAAATTAGATTGTGATGATAGCTGTACAATTATGTGACTATACTAAGAAGCACAGAAATGTACACTTTCAAAGGGTGAACTACATATTTCATTGAAGCTACTTGATGATATTTTCAAAAACTTGAGGTGCTCAAAAGGCTCACAGCATAAGAAGCACCCACATCATGAAAGAACTTGAGAGACAGTCAACCCTACCTCCCTGCTCATACACAGGTTACCATGAATTGACGTGGAAGGCACATTGGTCCATCCTACTGAAGTTGTCATTTCCATTTTCCATGAGACAGAGTCTGACCCCTTACCCCTGGGTAGACGGCCCTGACATCAACATAACTAACTGAAATCTCAAATTCCTGGGTCTAAAATCGCATTGCCTCAGCCTCCTGAGCATCTGGTAGTCCAGGTGCTCCCCCACAGTGCCCAGTTACTTCAGACCACCCACTTGTGGCTCTCAGAGTGTTACAATTACAGGTGTGAGCCACCACTTCAGACCTTGAATTTTGGATATTTTTCAAACTATGGTTGGGGCCAGTGGTGGTGCTTCATGCCTGTCATCTTGGCACTTTTGGAGGCCCTGTCAGTGGGATTGTCTGAGTTTCTGAGTTGGAGACCAGCCTGAGCACTAGTGAGATTCGCATCTCTGAAGAATAAGAAATGGTCACATTTTATGCATGCTCCTAGAATCCCAGCTGAGGAAATAGCTTCACTTGATGACAACATTTGAAGTTTGCTGTGAAATGTGATACCAGAGCCCACTATTCAGAGCAACAGAATGAGACTCTGCCTCACTACATTAATAGAGAAAAACCATTGGTAGAGAACTTACGTCTCATTTTTACTTTTGAACACAGATCTAGAGTTGAAAAATTTCCCTTAGATTAGATGTCAACTGTAGAAATTATTCTCTCATAAAAAATTGCTTTCCAACAACCTCCACTAATTATGCCTTTGGAGTTTACATAACTATGACACTTTATTATCCTAGATTCTTGTAGTCACTAGATACGGCCCACACTGTGAATTCTTGAGTCAAATTAGGCTTTTTGTATGCACACTAAAAATGCAGAGTATACCCTCCACCTCTTATTATTGGATCCTTCAATCAAGGCCAATATTTCCTTCCCACAATCAGTCCAAGACCAGGGGCCAGTCATCTCTGGAGAACCACTAACCATCATTTCAACTGAAAATATCCTAACAAACCAACCCCAAACTCATTTATATAACTCATTGTTCACCCAAACCAGGGGGCCACAATAAATCTCCTTTTTTATGTATTCTCATATTCCATCTGCCTACTGTCATCTCCTCTCACATTAGCTCTTGGAAACTGTGCCTAGCTAATTTTCTTTCTTTTATTTGTTTTTCTTTCTTTCTTTCTTTCTTTCTTTCTTTCTTTCTTTCTTTCTTTCTTTCTTTCTTTTATTATATTTCATGAAGCAGACACTCACCTTGTTGCCAATGATAGTTTCATGGCATCATCCTAGCACACAGCCACATCCAACTCTTGAGTTGAAGGTATCCTTCTGCCTCAGCCACTGGAATATAGAACTGAAGGCATGGGCCACAACCCTTGACAACCTTTTCTACTTTAGTAAAAATAGAATTTGTGATCAGGGCTGAGGATATCTTTCAGTTTCTAAGCTTTGTCTCCAACCCATGAGCTCAGGAGTCAGTCCACCTTGGCCTCACAGGGCAAACAAATAATGTAGTCATGCATGCCAAAAGTCATTGAGCTCTACTTTAGAAATGAACTTATTAGGGACTTTGAAGTGTGTTTAATTTTTAGTCCCTGGTGACTCATAGGGATTATTTCAGGATGGTTTTGCATATCCGTGGTGGCAGATATTACCACAATTGTGCAAACTTCTCCTTTTTGCTTATCAGGTTTTATTAGTGATTGAGTATTTAACATGTGGCCTAACATAACTCTTCTATTTCCTATGTGGCCAAGAAGCCAAAATTTTGGACACACTTGGCCTGGAGGTCAGGAATGTAGGAGCATTCTAGATAACCTGATATTTCCCATGATCAGAATAAATAACTGCAAGTATGGAGTACACTACTGGACACATAGCCTAACTAGATTTTGAGAGAACACATTCACTGACACACCTATCATTAGAAACAAACCTATTCTAGAGAACAAAATAACATCTCAAGTAAATTAGAACTGAGAATGGTGTAATGTACCTGTCAGGTCTGTGAAATCACTGTATGATCTTTGGGCTTGAGTTCATGGTCTATAACATCCCTAGGCAGCACTAGGTTTAAACCACACTCTTCCACTTGCTAATAAATGTATGACGTGAAAAGAAAGGAAGTGTTGTTGAATCCTTTTGCCAGATATTAAACAAACAAACAAACAAACAACAAACAAACAACAACAACAACAACAAAAAAAAAAAACTTATGGAAGCAGGAATTGAGTATGGAGAAAATAACCCCACTCTTTTGTAACCATTTGTACCCAAGGACAAACCCTGACACCCACTCCACATTCTTAACAGGAATAAGGATAAGCTTAAAGATGGTGATACAGGGCAACACCCATTATGATGTCATCCATGATGACCACGTAGTGACTTCAACCTGTTATGTCCTGGGATACAGAATTCTGGTCAAAGATATAAAGTGGGCTTTTCTGCTCACTTCAGCAGGTGTCCCTCAAGTGTTTGAACTAGGATACTTAGCCCTACATCCACAGAGACACGATCTCCCATTTGTGCCTTATTCATTCTATTAAACATAGGGATTCCCGGCACTAGGCTTACACAACAGTTAACACTTTGTACAACAGTGTGACTCAAGCTACATCACAGCTACCATTACTTCAGGGAATTGCTTAAGTAGGATTCTCTTTGTTGATTGTTTTATTTTCTTTGAGACAGTGTTTTACTTTGTCAAACTCAGTAGAGTGCTGGGGGATCACAGCTCACAGAAAGCTCCTACTCCTGAGCTTAGGCAATTGTTTTGCCTCAGCTTTCCAAGTAGCTGGGAATACAGGAGCCCAGCAGAAAACCCAGCTATTTTTTATTGCAGTTTTCCCAGGGCAGGGTTCGAACTCACCACCCTTGTCATATGGGGCCAGTGACCTACAGAGTTCGACACAGGCAACTCCCCTGGGATGCTGTTTCAAGGACTTGTTTGACACCTAACTCAAAATATCCATTTCAGAGAAGTTTACAAATGTATTATCCCTGTCTAAAGACTCAATTTGGTCATAGCTTCACAGGTCTTAATCATGTCTACTGTGCTTGAAGTATCAATGTAATTCTAGTGGTTTTAGATGATGAAAAATGGTTTTTAGTTGTTTGTGTTTTGTCTGTGCATTTGAGAATGTATGGTTATTTTTTAGATATGGTTTCCATATGTGTTCCTGGCTAGTCTTTCATAGCCTCAGCCTAGATCATAGCAACCTCAAACTCCGGGATGAAGGCAATCTCCTGCCTGACACTCCCATGTGGATAGGACTACAGATGCCTATCAAAATACCCAGATAATGTTTTAATTTTTAATAGAGACAGGGTGTGTTATTTGCTCTGTCCATTCTCAGCACCACCTCATTCAAGAACTCTACTCATCTCAGAATGCCAGAGGGCTAGAATTATAGGTGTGAACCACCAAGTTTGGTCATTTCATCTTTCTTTGTTTCCCTCCATCCCTTTCTCCCTTTGCCCATCCATCACTTTCCTCCAATCCTCTCTCTTATTGGCTTGCTCTCGCCATTATTTTCTTTCCTTCTTTCCATCCTTCCTTTATTTCTCTCCTCTAAAACTTAAGGGAAAATTCTCGAGTAACAAACAACAAGCTATACAAGTGATCAATGAATCTATAGTCTTCAATACTATACTTGAAATGGGTGAATTGTGGAGTGCTTAAATTAAATATGAATAGAGTTGTTATTTTTTAATCCATATACTATTATTCCCAAACCAGAAAAAGACCTAATAAGAAAAAAAAAATTATAAATCAAAATCTATAATGAATATTGATGCAAAAATATTCAAAAAGATCCTAGTAAATAGAATTCAGCAGTACATCAAAAAATTATACACCAAGACCAAATGGGTTTTATCCCAGGATCTCAAGGCTTGTTCATTATACACAAATCTATAAATATAATTCATCACATAAACAAAATAAGAAACAAGGACCATGGGATTCTCTCAATTGATGCAGAAAAAGCTTTTAATAATATCCAGAATGCTTTCATAATCAGAATACTTAAGAAAATAGGTACCTGTAAGTCAAAAGTGTAGGGCGCTGACCCCAATATACAAGAGGTAGCAAGATCAAAATTGGCCCAGTCCATTAACTGAAAAAAAAAAAAAAAAGAAAGAAAGAAAATAGATACAGAAGGGACATTTCTTAAGCTGATAGAGGTCATCTACAGCAAACCCACTGAAAAATACCATATTGAATGGAGTTAAATTGAAATAACTTCCACTCAAATCAGTAACATGGCATGGTTGTGCATTGTCTCCACTGCTTTTTAAAATTGTAATGGAAGACTTACCCATAACAATCAGGCAAGAAAAGGTGATTAAGGGTATCCATATAGGGTCAGAGGATATCAAACTTGCATTCTTCTCAGATGATATGATTTTTTATCTGGAAAACACTAGGGATTCAACTACAAAACATTTAGAAGTTTTTACATCTGTCTTCTTTAGAGAAGTTTCTCTTTAAGTCCCATGCCCACCCTGAAATGGGGTCACGTTTCCTTTTCTTGTTAACAAATTTGACTTCTCTGTGGATTCTGGTTATTAGGCCTTTATCGGAGGTATAACCTGCAAATATTTTCTCCCATTCTGTGGGCTGTCTGCTTGTTTTACTCACTATGTTCTTGGCTGTGCAGAAGCTTTTTAGTTTGATCAGGTCCCAGTAGTGTATTTTGAATACTGCTTCAATTGCCTTGGGAGTCTTCCTCATAAAATATTCACCCAGGCCGATTCCTTCAAGAGTCCCATGAATGGACTAGCAAATTGTGGTACATGTATACCATAGAATACTATGCAGACTTAAAGAAAGATGGAGACTTTACCTCTTTCATGTTTACATGGATGGAGCTGGAACATATTCTTCTTAGCAAAGTATCTCAGGAATTGAAGAAAAAGTATCCAATGTACTCAGCCCTACTATGAAGCAAAATTATAGCTTTCACATGAAGGCTATAACCCAACTATAGCACAAGACTATGGGGAAGGGGACGAGGAAGGGGAAGGGAGGGAGGAGGTTTTGATGGAGGAAGGGATGTGGGTGGGACCACATCCATGATGCATTAGAATGGGTACAGGTGATAGCACTAATCTACACAGCTATGATTTAACAATAAAAAAAATTAAATAAAATATTTTGTCTTTCTCTTTACTGTTAATTATGAGGATCCCCAAAATGTACACAGCTATGATTTAACAATAATAATTAAAAAACAAAACATTTAGAAATGATCAAGGAATACAGCAGTGTTTCTGATTACAAAATCAATGATCACAAATCTATAGTCTCAATATAAACCAATAATAATCAAGCAGAAAAAGCAGTCAAGGACTCTATTCCTTCTACAATAGTGCCAAAAAGATGAAAAATTTGGGAGTTTACCTAACAAAGATAGTGAAAGATCACTATAAATAAAAATATGAAACTCGAAGTAAAGAAATAGCTGAAGACTTTAAGAAATGGAATAACATACCATGCTCAAGGCTGGGAAAAATCAACATTGTTAAAATGTCCAAACTACCCAAAGAAATATATAATTTTAAAGCAATCCCTATTAAAGCACCACTGTCATACTTTAAAGGCCTAAAAAATACTTTGTTTTATATGGAATGACAAAACACATTGAATAGTCAAGACATTACTCAGAAAAAAAAAAAAAAATGAGGGACAACCACGCCACCAGAACTCAGACTATATTATAAATCGATAGTGATCAAAACAGCATGGTACTGGCACAAAAACAGAGAGGTAGATGTATAGAACAGAATAGAGAAC
>CAUYPK010166050.1:0-44323 GCA_963574355.1 Loris lydekkerianus | reverse complement strand
GGTCTGTTCTGTCAAAGAAATCCTTGTGGCCTTTCCTTGGTTTACCACTCTTCGAGGGACTACATATCCAGTTGTAACCTAAGAATAGGGGGAAGGGGGAAAGGGAGGGGAGGGAGGGGGGAGGATGGGCGGAGGGAGGGTGATTGGTGGGATTACACCTGCGGTGCATCCTACAAGGGTATGTGTGAAACTTAGTAAATGTAAAATGTAATTGTCTTAACACTATAACTAAGAAAATGCCAGGAAGGCTATGTTAACCAGTGTGATGAAAATGTGTCAAACGGTCTGTAAAACCAGTGTATGGTGCCCCATGATCGCATTAATATACACAGCTATGATTTAATAAAAATAAATAAATAAATAAAATAAAAATGAAGCATCTAATTTATTTGGGGACTCAAAGAAATGAATATTGAAATATTTTCCCTTTACTAATTTTTATAATTACCAGTCATGACAGAATGAAAAAAAAAATAGCTTAGCAAGAAATTCAGAAACTTGTAAGAAAAATGTAATTTTCACACTAGAAATTGATTCTAAAAATGAAGAAGCTCAAGGAAAGGAGTATAAAATCGTGTCCTGAACAATTAACTCAAATAACAAAAATGATATCCTCTTGACAGTGAGGTTTTAAACATGCTTAATGTCAATGGTTATGGCCTTTTTCTAGTCAATATTGTACAGGTTATACAACAGATATTTCCTAAACTACAAGAGTTTTAATTTATCCCTTTTGATTGAAACATTTTATTTCTGGATACTGTCATGGTATCAGAAAAAAGCGAGTCAGCTCCTGGCATTCTTTGCATGCAATAACTTTCAGTGCCACCACAGAACCTATAATACAGACATTTGTGGTCATTCGTGGTATACATATTTTCAACCATATTTCTCGATCATTGATTTACTTTAATGCAAGCAAAATGTGTACGTGATCTCCGGGTGAAAATCTTGACTTCTCAAAGTTCTTGCAGATTTAAGTTGCCCCTGCTGAATTTTAGTGAGCACCAAGACTTATTTATTAAAGGATGCCTTTGTAAATAAAGCATAAGAAATACGCACTTACTGTTAAATATTGAAACTAGAGAACTAGTATTGACTTGTTTTCCCTGGGGAAGTGATATTCTTTCTCCAAATATAGGTTTTCATTTAAGGTTACTGATGAATGAAACATTATAATCTTTACATGGTGGGAGAGGTCATGAGAACAGGCAGAGCCACATCTGCTAACGCCAGATCTTCCGTGGACTCTGCAGTTGTGTCTACTTCCCTTGTGCAAGTCCTAAACTTTACCACAGATAAATGTTCCTTTCCCCTGGATCGAGATCTCAGGGAGCCACTATTCCCCTGGTTGGCAAAGGGTGACAGGAGGAGCAAGCAGGTCATGGTCACAAGGTAAATGTTTAGCCGGTGGAGTGTAATCAGTAAACAGGGGAGGAAAGGTATGTTTATGCTAGAGGCCATGAAAGTTGGGAAATAATAATGTGCAAGGCTTAAGATGACATTTGGAAAAGTGTGTGGGTGTGTCTGCAATCGTGTACGCCTGTGAGTTCACGTACATACATGCAGGGATACGTTCAGCTAACCTGGATATGCAAAGAGGCATGATTATATACGAATACAAAGCACAGAGACACGCTTCATCTGTGTTGTTATGTGTGCATGTATGTGAGAGTGCTTAGCTACAGATGGGGAGATCTTGATCATATGCTAGGGCCTGAAAAGACAGACGTATCTGAAAATACCTTTCCTAAAAATGAAAATTTTGAAGGTTATGTGAATTTACAGATAACCGAGTAACAGAAGATTAGTCAGAGAATCAACAGCATCTTTTTTTCTACCTTTAAATTTTGATGTTGGTATCAGGAAAGATAAATCGCCTTTTATGCTACATAGCAAACCTCCTACCTGAAGATTATTAAGCCAGTGGACTTAATTGTGACAATTCTTACCTAGGTCTAAAATGACACCTTAGCCATTTTAGGGATTCTGTACTTTTTTCAATCTAGAAATTAAATATTATTCAAATTCTGGACATTTCATTTTTAGAAGTTATTATTAAGAACTTCACAGCTGGCATATCATTTGTCCTTCTGGGTCATTAGAAAACTTGCAAGCAATGATTTTTTTTTCACTTTTCATAATAGTTGCATTCTTTCACTTGAGTTCTAGAGAGTAGAATTCCTGCATATTCTTAGGAATGAAGAGAAAATATGTCCCCAAGCTCAAGGTGGGATGATTTTCTTCAAACTCTCTCCTTGCTGCTCGTCTAGAAAAGAAAATATTTTGAAAAATAAAAAGATCATATTGTATTAGGTTTATCATTCTGTGTTAGCTACTCAAAAACAAGAGACAAACAAGGCATTTTCCCTTACATTTATAATTTCCCATTTGTTCATTTCTTCAGCGAATATATATTGAGTACATATTGTGTATTAGGCCAAGATAGGATCCTTGATCTTTGGAAGGTAATGCCTCTTATTCCCCCCCCCCCCCTTTTTTCTTAGTTTTTGAAACATTGGTCTATATTTATATATTTTTTGACATACACATGTCAACAACACCACGTTATTTGTGGAGCATTGTCAAGCACAAATAACACAAAAAATGGTTGCGTTGGTGAATAGATGAACAACTAATAGATATTCTACCGAGACATTCATATAGACACAAAGCCAGATGGCAGAGAGTGTGAGCAGATCTACATTATTATGTGACCTGGTTACTCAAAAACTAAAGAGCTACAATAATTCTCATACACCAGAACCTACCGTCTGAGCAACAGATTACATTCTTCTGTAGGAAACAAAAGCACCCAGGCCCAACGAGCCACAGAAGCAACTCTCACACAAAAGGCTTTTATCTAAGATAAAAAATAGCATTTACTTTTCTAGTAGAAAGTAGCTAATGTAAGTATCACCCACAGGTAGCTATGATGAAAATTCAATGATTTTAAAACTCTTTAGAGGGGGATCATCTTAGAGAGCAAGTGTGTGGAGGATGAATTTCTTTTGTTTAGAATACGTGTGTATCATAGAATTGAAAATCAGGTTATAGTTAGTCAGTCCCACCGTCTACCTCTCTGGAATGGTAGGCTTTGAAGGCATCATATTGCCCTGAACAATGTGTTGATTGTTGATATGTCTTCCAGGGAATTCAGAATTATAAAACAGTAGTGCTACAAAATCCTTGAACAGGTTTTAGTTCAACTTTCTAAAAATTCTAAAGTCAGTAGTAAAGTCATGACAGTGTAGGTAAGCACTAAGAATATTAACAGGTAGACCAAAGGAGTCCAATTCCTAAACAACTTTTTGTTGTGAAGTGTCTTCTGTGGACGGATGTCCCCGAGGGAGACCTGGACCTATGAGTCGCTGGTGGATGCTGTATCAGGGCATGCCATCTGTGCAAATGCTGTCTGTGATGTTTTAACTAAAATTTTCCAGAATAAAACTATTTAAATGTGGAAGCTTATCACTTTACCTCCCTTCCACTAATCCCTGTTAAAATATTATAAATAACACAGAGCTTAGAGTTGCAAAAAAAAAAAGACCTTTAAAGACTTAACCAAAAAGCTTTTGTAAAAGATTCAAGCAAAACCTTATAACAGATAACTAAACCAAACCGCTTTGATCCATGTGAATTATCTGCAGTCTTTATCCCTCTTATCTTTAAAAAAAAAAGGGAGGGGGGAAACCTTCATATTTTAAGCAAATTATTTTATAGGGGCTTTCTTCAAATTAAAAGGAAAAATAAGTCCCCTGAGATTTCAAATTATTTCTGTAGGTAACTCTTCTCCAGAGAAGAAGGAGTTTGATTCTAGTTTAACAAACCCGAGGCGTCTTCTCATTGCTGGAATATGTAGGGGTTACTTGAAAAGCTCCCTGAAAAGACCTGTGTCCTCTTTTTTATGAAGACAGTGAATGAGCAGGATTTTACACACAGACAATGACAGAGAGGCAGGGAGATGCTTTGATGTTCAAATCATTCGACAACAAGTTTTGGCATTCTTAAAAAATAATGAAAAGGATCTTTGGTGAATTTCTATTTTGTTTTTGTTCTGCCTTCAGTTCACATAGGCGGGTTCAGGCAGGAAGTACAGCCTGAGCGACTCAGCCAGAGCTGGAGGGATTAGTTACAGCAAGAAGGCTGTTGTATGAATCTGAGTCACTTTTCGTTTTCTTTCATGGGAGCTCTTCTAAAGAAAAAGTTCACACACACATAAGCATGCCAAATCCTAACTTTATGATATGTGTATCTAGTCAAAACTGTTACTGTAAATCATCTAAAAATCATTTGTGGTTAATTGGAATTTTCTTGCGATGGCCATGCTTAATTGGTTTCTCAATAACAACACAGGCTTCTTACTTCTGAATAAAATGTAATTTTTATTCATAAATAAATAATTAAGTTTGATATGGGCCTGTGCCTCCTCATTTTCGCATCAGTTGCTTTCCCAGACAAGCAACAGGTAGGAACTGAGCAACCAAGGTGAGACGGTCTTCCCATCAGCTTTGACGAAAACCTAGGCGGATTTAGAAATGATAAAGTGATCTAAATTTTCTCCAGTGCTTTGTAACTAAACTGGGTATGGAATAAGAAAACTTAATATCCAGAAATGTGAGTTCCTCGCTGCAACTATTTCAAGTTGGAAAAATAAAGTCCATCCTTTGAAATATACCAGAGCAGAAATCTGTTCTAAGATATCAATGAGGATTTATTTCTGCTGTGCCTGCAATTGCATCACTTATTGAAGTTTGCCATTTTAACTTTTGCACACCCAGCAGTCTCCATAACCCAGAAGAAGCAAAAGGCAAAAGAGCCAACTTAATTAAAAATTCAACGCCTCAAATTGTAACTTTTTTTTCCTTTCACATATGTTTATTATATTTGTTTGGAAATGTTCTCTGACTGTGGAGTCGTAGATTATATGATTGTAAAAAATGAAACAAAAAAAAAATTTTTTTTAATGGTAAACAAGTCACCATAACTATTTTGTAACTTTTCCCCAAAATTTGGATCCAGAACTACTTTTCAAATACAGCAGTATCAACATTACAAAATGGAAACTTCATGTAGCCAGGCAACATTCTGGTTCAAGAATATACATTATTTCAAATTCTACAAGAGAAATACTATAAAAATTGGCTCGGCGGCCATAACTCAATGGTTAGGGCGCCAGCCACAAACACCTAGGCTGGTGTATTCGAACCCAGCACGGGCCTGCTAAACAACAATGACAACAACAACAGCAACAACAAAATAGCCAGGTGTTGTGGCAGGCACTTGTAGTCCTAGCTACTTGGGAGGCTGAGGCAAGAGAATCGCTTAAGCCCAAGAGTTTGAGGTTGCTGTGAGCTGTGATGCCATGGTACTCTACCGAGGGTGACATAATAAGACTCTGTCTCAAAAAAAAAAAAAAAAAAAGAAAAGAAAAAGAAATACTACAAAAACCATTCAGAACATTGCTTTACCTCTACAAGAACTTCACTGCTGGTATAGACCTGACTGCATATTCATTTCTTATTATACTGCATGAAACATTTCCTTTTTTCTGCCTCATTATCATTTATTCATTAACCAAAATACCATAGTTAATGATTAACTATTAATAATTAGAAAACTCCCTTTGGCAATTAATAGGAACAGCTCTGTTACCATTGTGGTATGGAAGCTTGAATGTTCCATTTATTAATATTCACTACTTAAATGGAGCTAATGAATTTTAACATTCCAAGAATTATGATTCTATTCAAAACAGCAGCTTGTGATTGGCTTGAAGGTATAAAGGCCAACACAATTGCATTGTTAATATCTGGCATTAGAGAATATCCATGCAGGAAAGTAAAGAATGAAAATACTTCTTTGAAATTAAAATGAATGTTAATTCATTAACTAATGAACTGCTTTGCTACAGAAATTGGATGGTATTCTGTATATAGCAAGTTAGATAGCAAGCTAAGGAAGACTTGTTTTGGTAATCACACTGCTATTTAATATGCAAGTGATTTTAGAAAAACTTATTATCAGGATAATTGTGTCAATATGTATCCTCTTTGCAGGTGCAGTAACACATAGTCTCATTTATTTTGATTTTGTTAGATAAGTGGACAAACTCTAGGAGTTTGCCAAAGCCTATTCTCTGGCTCCATTTAAAATGAACACAAACACAAAAAACTATATTGAAAAATGACTTGGATCAAAAGTATTTGTGGGAATCAAAATACACAGTCACTCACACCCACACACGCACATGCACACACATTCACACAAGTATTTTGATGCTTTGTGTAATCACAATTATTCGATGTCTATCTTTCCTTATCCCCTTTGACTGTATGAGATGCAGGTGCCATTTGCACTTTTTTCCTTTGCCTAACTATTCATCTCAGAAGTGACATTTGTCAGCATTTATTTATGGAAGTATTCAAGCGTGACTCAACTTGTTTGTTAACTTTTCATGTAATTTTCTGGGTAGTGAAGTTGAACAGACCCGGAACTACAACATTACTCAATGATCTTTAGAATATAATGGCACAGTAATTGTGAAATGTGGAGCCAGCGCATTGACATTTTTCTGTTTTCTGGCGTAAAACGACAGCAGAGGGAGCCCCTGCACGACTAAAGAAAACCCAAGGCCAGTGAAGACTTTGCAGGGTGTGAAATTACGTATGGTGCCCTCTACTGGCGTCACTGGTAAAGAGTTTTGATTTCAAAAAGGAATGCGTGAGTTTGAACTCCAAACTTGACCTACGCTTTTTTTGCTAAGTCATCATAATGGGTATAGCAGTATATTTAAAGTAAAATTAATTTTAAAAAATTGATATGAACCTTACGTTGTTTACAGGACGTTTTGGATTGATAAATCAAACAAATTCCTGCAGAAATCCCACTCTTCTGAAATTTCTATAGTTACGTTAGTTTCTCTCTATAATTATCTAACTCCTGTATATTCCAGAATCCTAATATTCACTATAGTGAAGATGTCATTTATGTGACAGTGATGTTTACTGTATTATATTAATGTAAAATAATTTTACAGCAGGCGAAAGAATCCATTTATAAGGGTTTGGAATCAGGGTTTGTACTGGCTGAATGATGTAGTTAATAAATATTTTCCTTGTGATAGTTCAGTGATAATCCCAATTACTGAACATCACTTCAATTTCTGCCTGCTTTTCAATGCCTTTGATAGGCTATTCAAAAGAAGTTCTTTTTATTTCAGAGTGGTCATAAAATTTGTTTCAATTTTATTATAAATATAAAATTACTTATTGGAAATAAGAAATTATTGATATCAGTTTGCAATGACAACCAAAAAATCTCTAGCTACTTCATATTATATTGTGTTAGGTGTGTAAATGTTTGCAAATAAGTCCACTTTTGCAAACCATATGTCAGTTAATTGTGCCAATTATATTCAAATACCAGGTATAAAGGCACTACTGAAGTTTAACTCAAAACTATAATAAGGTTGGAAGTGTTTCCTTCATTAATATTTTATTATTATCTTATCACTATTGAAAACCTCAATTTATAGGAAATAAACCAGACATTTGATATCAAAGTGTTTATTTGATGGTTTGCTTTCAGATTTTATTGAATGGACTGGTCATGTTGGTATTAAGCATTTTTAGTCTATGACATTTATTTCAAATTTATACCTTTCATACTTAAAATGGTAGATTATAAATGTGGTGTGTGTATATATAGCACTGATTTGCAAATATTTTACTGTTTATGTAAGAAAAACTTAGGAAGACATTAATCATCTCCCCAGTAAGAAAAACATATTACACCACCTTTTAAAAATAAGCAACTTTTCCATTTCACCTGCTCTATAACATGAACATGCAACTTTCTGTGCCTGAGATGATCCTCTCCTTTTGTACTTTGTGTTGGGCTGAAAGACCAATGAGAAATCAGTCCAACCTCTGGCTGATTTATGTCCCTACATCTTTGAGTTGTTGTCACTGTCTCACACCAACCAGCCTGATCCTATTAGATGAACCACACATTACATAGAATATCCCATTTGTGTTTTATACACAAGGAATATTTACTAAGCAAGTATCCAAATATTATAATAATGAAGAATTTCATGAGCCTCATGGTTATGTTAGTCATGTGTTAAGTGTTTTCAAAGACTTTGTCTTCTAGAGTCCTCAGGAGCCAATAAGAGGAGACTGTTAGTCTTCCTATACTATAGAGAGAAAATTAAATCTGAGAGAAGTAAAAACACTGGCCTACGTCCCACAGCTGGGCAACGACAAGGCTGAGGACGAAGCCTCTGTGTTCTGACACCAAGCCCTTGCTCTGGACCAGTCTTGGATTTGTTATTATCTCCTGTTTGAAAGATATCAAAATAAATCTTAAGATTTGAATCTGAAAAAAATGAGAAGGCTGCTATGAAATAGTTCCTTACACTTACGATCCCTGCTCTGTGCGCCAGCCATTTGTCTACATGTTGTCCCGAGAACAAATGGCATGATCTTACATTTATAGTCCATAAGAACTCATCGTATTTGATAGAAACTACTTGCATTTTTTCTTCTTCGGGGATGTAAGAATACAGAGACATATCTAAGTACCTATACATAATCTTTATGACTCCTTCAATATTACCTTTAGTTTTTTCTAACAGTTAAAATGCCAGTCATTAGGGATTAATGCACAATACATAAAATGATGTCATAGTTATCACAATCTTTTTAATCAAAGGCTTATATTTAATGATGCAGGTACAGATTATACACACGGAGAATTAAGAATTGGTAACCATGGTTAAGTAATTTTCCTAATGAATTGTGAGCAAGCAAAGATAAAACTCAGTCATTGTGAGACTAGAGTTTTCCCTCTAAGGCTCCCACATCCAAACATGACTATTAAAAGAGATGGGGAAAGAATTTGTTCTGCAGAAATGTTCATTAAAGTTAACCTCGTTTGAGAATACTCAATTTCATTGTGAAGATGTCATTTGAAAAATTTCCATGCCTTGAAATAAATATCGCTTTCCACAGCAAAATTGATTATTTAATGAATAAGTCTGATATAAAGCACAAGGAAGGGTCACAGAGGACACAGCTACAGCTAAACATAAGAGGTATGGAAAAAATGGGACGTAGTCTTGACAAAGTTTGTAAAAGGCAGGGGAGAAGCAAAGTATTCACTTTATCCAACCTCGCATCACCCAATGGGCCCTGAAGTGAGTTTGTAAGGACCAGCTTGAACTGCTCCCTGTGTTCCAAAGACTGTTTTCAAATGCTTCACTTATCGTAACTAATCTAATCCTCCAAACAACTTTAACACTTATTAGTTCCCCCTTTATGCTGATAAGATGACTAAAGGACAATTTTTTTTTTTTTTAATAGCCAAGTCTAACAGCCTTAATCGAAATTCAAGCCCAGGTCTAACTCTTGAGCTCTGGCTCATCATTACTTTTTTATAGTCATAATTATTGTTAAGAAGCATGTTAAGCTTTCAACTTCAAAATTTCTGCTAAATCATAAAACACAGTGAGTAAAATTTAGTAAATCCTAATTTATGCTGTAGCATTCCACATATAATGCATTTCTCAAAAACATGGGGATGTGGGTCAACTGGTTTTCTATCTGACAGCATCATAATCTTTATTTGAACTCTGAAAATAAAGCTGCTTGTTTCCTCTTGCAATGTCGTTAGTCAAGTTTGTTTTTTCTTATTATTTTTTTCCTTTTAGGCATTGGAACCCGGACAGTAGGACAACTTGCCTGGGAGAGATGTGCCACTAGAGGAAAGACCTGAAGAGCTACTTTCCTGTTAATTCTTTCCAAACCTTTTTTTTTTTTTTTTTTTTTCCTTTTCTGTAGTATTTCTGCTCTAAAAACTGGTCCCCAGGCTAGTGCAAAGTAGAGTAACTACTAATACCCATGCAAATGACTGAGGTGAAACAGACATTGAATTTCCTGCTTCCCTCTTCAGTTTCTCTTAATTTCTGATTGCTCAGATTGAATTCTGGCTTTTCCACTTACTAGCTTGGTCTCTCTGTAAAATATCTCCCACTGATACAACGGAGTTAGGAATAGTGCATACCTCATAGGATAATTATGAGGGTCAAGATGCTTAGAACACTTTTCCACGTTTAGAAAATGCTGACTCAATAAATGTTGAAAAATGTTTTAAAATTGAAAGCACCAATATTTGTAGACTAAGAAAAAAATGCTGAATATCAATACTAAGTTTTTTGAAGAACAAATATAATGTATTCCATTGTACTAGTAAAGAAACTGAGGTTCACAGTAATTACTTGGTAGGACATACTACGTAAGGCACTGGAAGAGCAGAGCCCCATGGACTACTAAAAATGAGTAAGGACCAATTTTGGGTTATTTCCAGTGTATGATTTTTTTTTGCTGCAGTTGATGAAAGATAAATACTGTACACCTATTTCAGGTTATCTGTATTTTTCCAGTTAGTAGTATCTTCTGTAGAAATGGCTCCCTTCTTTAGCAAGAGGGAAGAAAAGTAGATTTGGATCTATAACTGTATTTGTATATACATACACACACACACACACACATATATATATATATACATACACACATATATGTATTTGGATAAAAGTTCAACTTCAACAGTGTATTCATCTCTGGAAGAGAATACTTAAAGAGGTTTGGCCTTGACAATATGAGGTATCAAAACCAAAACTGTAACCAGCTATAGTCATGGAAAAGATTGATGTGATATCTGCATTCGATGGACCAAAAAATCTAATTTTCTCAGATTCTTCTGCATAAGTTGTGTTGTGGCTCAGAGAACCTTGTGGAAGTTTAAAGAACATTAGTTATAAAGCCATGTAAGTGGAAGTCAAAATCTTGAATATACCACTTACTAGCTAGCTTTGTATCTTTGGGAAAATTATTTAACTTCAGAGAGCTGCTATTTCTTTGTTAACAATCCATACCTTATAGGAAGATTAAACGTGAGCATGTGCCAAGATGCTGCAGAGCCAGCAGACGGTAGCTATTGGAATTTGAGTTGATTTAAGCATTAAAGAGCAGGTTGAAGCAGGGGCCCTCAAATATCCCAAACATGAGATTCTTTAAGTCTATGAATCTTTAAATACTGACATAGAGATTTTTCTCTAAACCCAAAATGTATGCCTACCGTGTGTAATTCAAAATCTCCGCCCTGTTCATGATAAATAGAATCATACAGTACAGCTGTGTCAGTAAATTATAAAAAATCACTTAGTACTTTCTGCTGAGAGAGGTAAAAAGATTAACCAAAATACCTTGTTTGCCAAATATTATGCTCATTGCCTTATTAAATCTATCTCTGCTAATGTATTCATGTAAATAAATGAAGGTGCCCAAACTTTCATCACTCCTGGGAATTAGCTCACATGCAACAAAATAACTCTCTTGATGCAGTCACATTTTCTAATGTAATCAGATTAGCCCAAGGTCTTTTGGATACTAACATACAGGTTAAGATGACCTACATGATTAATAAATTCAATGGGCCAAAGAATAAGGAGAGTATGTCAGGGTGGAGAGAATATTCCCTAGGATACTCACCTAAATTTTTAAAATATCTAACAGCAATGGGTTTGTATACTACCTTTGATTGAAAGCACTCTATTAAGCATAATCAGATATTAAGGCCTTAGAGCAGGAATCCTCAAACTACGGCCCGCGGGCCACATGAGGTGGTGTGATTGTATTTGTTCCCATTTTGTTATTTTACTTCAAAATGAGATATGTGCAGTGTGCGTAGGAATTAGTTCATAGCTGTTTGTTTTTTTGTTTTAACTATAGTCTGGCCCTCCAACAGTCTGAGGGACAGTGAATTGGCCCCCTGTTTAAAAAGTTTGAAGATGCCTGCCTTAGAGCATGCCAAAGTCTACATGAATTGAGTATGGGCATTTTCTACCTATTTTGTTTGCTGGAGAACCTGAAAATTCTTTCACATGTATTTCAGCCCAGACAGCAAAACAGGAAGATAGAATTTGTGATCCAGCAAAACTGTTAGACCCTAGTCAGTTTCTTTTTCAATTATCTTCTAATAATAAGTAATGCTTTAGTGGCACCTGTGGCTCAGTGAGTAAGGCCCTGGCCCCATATACGGAGGGTGGCGGGTTCAAACCCAGCCCGGGCCAACTGCACCAAAAAATAGCTTGGTGTTGTGGCAGACACCTATAGGCCCACCTACTCAGGAGTCTGAGACAAGAGAATCACCTAAGCCCAAGAACTGGAGGTTGCTGCCAGCTGTGACTCCACAGCACTCTACTGAAGGTGACAAAATGAGACTCTGTCTCTAAAAATAATGATAGTAATAATAATAACTAATGCTTATTGAACTTATTTATGACATTATAGCATGTTGCATATGACAGGGGAAAATATCTTTGCTAATTCCTTTGTTAAAAAGGTTAGCATGAAGTTCATAGCTAATCCAATGTTCTTCACATTTGCTTAAAATATTATTAATTCTTAGTTGATATATCCATATCCAATGTTCTGACTTACCCACTTTACCTCATAAACATGAAAAAGCAAGCAGGAAAGAAAAAGGGAATGAATGGGAAGGGTAAAAAGAGGAGAAAGGAAATAGAAGGAAAGAAAGCCAATGTTGATCTGAGCTAGACTTGCTTAAGAGAGTAGCATTGAAGAAGATTTTATGAATTTCTTTATATTGTCTCATTGTTTCTTTTCTTAAAATATTTTTTTGTTGTCAAAAAATTCCCATTTCACAGTGCAGTTTATCCACCCCAAGGCTAAAATAAGGGGCGCTCCCACCCTTTTCATTTTCCACTTCTACTGTTCCTTTCTTGTCATTTCATATGATTGTCCCTTAAACTAATTAGTAGTAAGAGTACAGATCCAAATACAAGAAACCATGATGCAGGACACGGATTTGGTTATGAATTCTCATGATCCATTTTGTGAATGGAGGTAAACAACATTTCTCTTCTTCATAAATAATGGTTGGCAGAAGAAGTTATGTTTTTGCCACAAGGAAAAATCTCATGAGATACATAATCTGAAATTCCTCTTAGAAACCTAAAGAACTTTATGGCAGTATGTTAAGGCAATATCTCCCCCAAACAATGCCAATGGATTGGCAAAGACCTTGACTTCTCTGATGTTCACTTAGATAGTAAACATTTGAGTCCATTGAGGCTATCTTCAAAGCCCTACTCTTCTGGGAAATATCATAGAATTTTTAAAATATGGTTATGAAGAGCAAAATAAGATTTGTATCTCAAGAGAAAAGATCTACAGATTGAATGCTGTGTAGAGAATAATTTATTCACCTTACAAAGATGAAAGGATAAAAAGGCCTTGAGGGGTAATAAAACTTATCCATTTGGGGAGGCCTCAAGAGGCTATCTTATCAAGACTTGGTAGTTGGAAAAATATCTGTAATCTCAAAGAAAACCCTAAATATTGTCCAAGCAAAACGTCTAAATATATCTTAAAACTCTAATGTATTTTATTGTATTTTTTACCTCTAGTGAAAACATCTCCCCCCACACTTTTTTCTTTAGAAAATTCACCAGAATCAGGGTTACTTTTTAAATATTTGTTCTTCTTTCCCACAATCTAACAACATAGTCTAATAACTAATTAAAATGTTATTATAATGTACTAAAAGTCTTAAGTTGCTCTGTAGGAAAAAGATGTGTCTCTTATCTATTTGGAATATTTGAGCTTATTTAATTAAGGTAAAACCCCTACTTTTTTTGTTCACATATTCTGCTCTGTTGAGCAGGGCTAATAATAGGTAATTATTTGGGCATTAGGCCTACACAACTTCTTCTTATGACATGGAACTAAATCATAAATATTTAAATGCAAGAGAATAATAGATCAACCATAAGGGGAACAAAAACAAACAAAAAGAGTGAAGGAAAGTGATTGAAAAAAAACAAAAACAGAGAAATGGGGAAATAGTCATTAACTATTAGAAATAGGAAAGAAGGCAGAAACTGACCAAGAGACAGAGTGATTATCTCTGTCCATCGGTCAAACCATAGAATTTAAGCTCCACTACAACGAGCAATTTTGAACACCTTGCATGTAAAAATATACTCTCCCAAGTTCTTTCTGTACCTTAATCCACCTGAAAAAAGATGAACAGAAGTGATCTGAAAACCCAAACAAACTTTTGCCTAGGTTCAAGGTTGACATCTTGTCAGCTGGGTGCACCACACAATCTTCCAGTGGTATAGGCTATAGCATGTGCTGATGGACATAATTTGACACTTCACAAAATGTTAGTGCAAATGGGAATGCTGACTCCCGTCGAAGAGCAAGCATTGTTCAAATTTTGTGACTTTTTAGAACTTAACGTTAAAAAACATTAGGTGTTTACTCTATGCCTTGAGAGGTCTATCACTAGCTCACTGGGGAAGGACCATGTCCACACAGGTACTGTGAAAGATGAAGAGTCACGTAAATCTCTGTGGTGCCAATGTTTTATTGATATTCAGAAGTATAATCATAACCAGCATAACTCCTGTCAGTGTCAGGAGCTATGGGATAGGAGGGAAGAAGGGGGAGCGTTGGGGGCGGGAGGTAGGAGTTGTAAAGACTAAACAGATCTTCTCCGGAGTGTAGTTTATGAAACACAAAACCACACAGATACTCTCTTTCTTTGCAAAATATTTCTTTGATCAAATAAGTTTAGAAAACAATGGACAATAAAAATACTTTTATAGTAAGTACACATACACCAATATACATAATTATGGCTCTGAAAAGTCCCTAAAGCTCACTCCTCAAACATTTACGTCTACTGATTTCATTGACATATTTGAAAATGTTGCTTTGAAGATTACAGTTTAATCTGGGGGAGCCACATCAGACTTCATTTCAACAAAAAAACAGGGCAAAATGTGGCACACAGGGAAGAAATGAACTTATTTAAGGAGGACACTTCACATAGTTCATTCCTAATATCGTCGCTGTAAATGCCCAGAAAATTCTGCATTAAGGACTTCTGCTTTGCCTTCAGTGTTTATTCACTGAATTATCCTCAATCCTGGCTACACATTAGAATCTTCTGGGAGTTCAACATCAAAAGAGATTCCAATTTAATTGATTTGGGCTGGGACCTGAGCATCAGCATTTACGAAAAGTTCTCACACAACTCTAGTGCAATCAGAGTAAGAATCACAATTGTATAAATTGTTCTGCGCACACATTTTGAGACCACTGACCATGTTTAGCTTATAAACATAAGATTTTGGGTAGCCCAGATGACCATGGTATGGCCTTTTGTAAAAAACATTTGTAACTGATGGCAGCTTAGAAATCCTATCATTCAATACTCACTCACCATCAACCTGTTCTTTGTAACCTGTTCTGTTTTGCTTTAATATGTTAGCCCTCTTATGATGCTTTTTCCTTTAGGTTTTTTCCCCCAACTCCTGCCTTATGGAAAGGAGTCTTTATTAATGCTGCCTCCTCTCTCCTTGCTGTGAGGAATAACTCGCAGATGAAAACAGCTTTGATGGTCATGCCAGGGAACATAATTGGGTTTTATATCACCAACCATCTGAATGTATATAAGGCAATATAAGCTGCTTCATTCTAGCTACCTTGGAGGCCAAAAATAGCAAATATCACGGTAGAGAATCTCACACTGTTACACAACATATGCCACCTTTTATGGTGATTTATTGTCTTCCTAACTGGACATTTAGCTTAAGAAGCCTGGTCTTTTGTCTTTGTGTACATAGTTTGTGCTTTAAAGTACACATATATAGTTTGCACTGGCATCCAGTTCTTCTATTATTCTTGTCAAAGGATGTCTGTTTTGTTTTTTCTCCATGTAACAATTTTTTTTTTTTTAAATGTGGTTTAGAGTGTCAGCTCCCAACAATAGGAAATGTGTTTTTTGTCTTTCCTTTGGGGGGGCATGGGGAGCTGCTGTGGGGAGAGTGTGCTCTACTAATATAGAACCTTTGGAGTATGGTTTTTCACTTTTCCCAGCTAGTTCTTCAAACGCAAAATGTTGAAAATTAAAAACAAAAGCTAATATCTATTGAATACATATGTGAGAAGGAGGATTGAAAGGGAGATGAAGGAGGGAAAGGGAGGGAAAGGCTGACAGAAGAATCAGAACAAGGCAGAGGTAGAATTTAGGATACAATGTTGAGAGCCCGGTTGCTTTTACCTGCAATCCTGTTAGTGAATAACCACAAATGCTCTTTTTTTAAAATTCATGAAACATAGATTCTGACAATTTTGCTCAAATCTCCACGAAGTGATTTATTTAAAAGCACTTCTTTCCAGAAAATCCACAAAATGGAGTCAAATGGTCTTTTCTCCACTCCCACCATCAATTTTTGTTATCTATATCAGCAAGGGAGTGATGTTTATGCTTTTTTTTTTTTCTGTCTTGATGATGGAAAGAAACCTGTTTTTTATCAAGCACTCATTGATTTTTTTTTAAATATCATAGCAAAAAAGATTAAAATATACAAACTGAAATATCTTCTTTAAATGAAAAAATAATTTCTCAAATTCTATGGTGTAAATTTTATTTATTGCAGGACCAACTGACTAATTAATGTATTTGAGAATGGGGGTCTGTAAAAGTTTCTTTTACAGAATTTTTGATGTCTGCCTCAAATTTGAATTTTTGATGTCTGCCTCAAACCCAACAGACGAGCTTGTGAAGTTTCTACCCTTCATTCACATATGGAAATGCCTCTTTCTATATAGTCACACCATGTCCTTACACACCATGGTATTGATCATTCTTCTATCGTTTGGTACTTTGCTCAATTAGTATGCAAAAACACTTTATATGTGTGTGTGCACGCCCACGCATGTATGTGTGACACAGAAAAGGCCTATAGAGCCTCCCAGCACTACAAATAAATTAGAAGGGACTCTGGATCTGAGGCTTACTTTCCCAGCAGACATGGGGGGAGATCGTGGGGGGGGGGATCCAGTCTGGGGAGAGAGCTTCTGGGTAATACTCTGGAGGGTAACAGCTTCCTCAATTAGCATTTCTGCACCTCAGCAAATACATGCATCAGAGGTTTTCTCTTTCTTAGTCATGAACAAGTTAGGTACTTATTGTAAAGGCCAGATGAGCTGTAGTGAACTGTTTGCGGAATGACGATAGTATCATTGAAAGCAGATGTGGCTTTGAAAGAACACCACAGGAGGCCATACTCATGGACACCCAGCCATGCCTGTCCTCCCCACCATACCCTGACTTAGACCCATCTGTGTGTCAATCACACTCTGTTTTCTTAGTCTTAGTCTGCTTTAAATGAAATGACAAACATTATATAGCCTCCTTTTATTTTCCTTCTTCCTTCTCATTGACCACCACTAAGCATCAGGAATTCAGTAACTCAGGAGCCTCAAATCCATCCCTTTTGCTCCATTTGAAGGACATGGCTCTGAGGAAAAAGGACTTAGCCACAGTCCGTTCATTTCCCCATGATTCGTTGCCCAGAAACTGTGATGACAGCACATCAAATTAGACTTCTACCACCAAATTTCCTACTTGTATCAAACCCAGGTTTCTGTGTTGAGGCATCATCATATCAACCCCTCACTGACCCTGTTTTCATTCAGACTCAATCACCAGAAAGCAATGGTTCTGCTGACAATATAGTTCCCCTGCAATGTGCAGCCTAAGGTCATCTCTACCGGCCAGACAACTTGCAGCCAGATTTTGGATGCTCAAAAGTACACTGGAAATGGAAATCCACTAAGAGCTCCTGCACAGGGAGCAAACACAGTGAAGCCTGCTCTTGAGTGAATAGCATAGGAGTCATATTTAAATTATAATAGAAGTGAAAATGGATAGAAGAATGAGAATAGGCTGGTTTAGGAGACAGGAGCTATGGAACTTTTAGGGAGAAGAGAGTTTGTAAGTTGATCTTTATGAGAAAAATACTCTGAGAAGTTAGGGCATGACTGGATCTAAATAATAAAAGACCCAAATGCTTCCAAACTGCAAGAAAGAAGACCTTCAATATTAGAAGAATTTTATTAACAGAAATAGGGAACTTTGAAAGCGTAGTAAATTGCTAGGAATATAAGTTTGATTTTAGACATGCTGAGTTTGAAGCAAAGGCAGGACATATACAATAAAATCAACCCAACAGGTGCCTGGTGAGGCTGTAGTGACACTTTGGTGGGAAGTCAGGGCTGGAGCTGGATGGAGATGAAAACACGAGAAGGTGACATGGGAAGCTGTGGGTGAGTGAGTGTCCCAAAAGTGAGTGTGCGGAACTTTTAAAAGGAGATGCCAGGAGAAGAAGAAAAACAAAAAGATGCCAGCGCAACGGAAGACAAGAGCACAACATGGGGCAGGTCAGAGGAAAAGAGGCTTATGGGAAATAGCAACCTTGTGTGTGAAAAGCGCTCCAGTGTGATCACCACGGATTCTCAATTTTGGTTCTGGGTCAACTATTTATGGATTTCTTGAACCTTTTGTGGACATAATTTTTTGCAAGTGAAATAAGGTTTAGGATGAGATCAGCATTTCCCACAAGTTGTTCCAGGTAAAATTTTAAACCCTACACAAAGCAAACAAAGTGTCCTATGTTCAAATATACTTGAGAAATGTTTGTTTAAACAGTTAAACAAATTTTGTTTATTGCAGGACTTAAAATTTTTACAACACTGATGTGCATCATAAATCTCCAAGGAGGGAGATATAGTTGGCAATGGTTCTTGACACAGGAACCTGGGGGTTTGTGTGTGTGCGTGTCCCCTGTGTCCCCTCTCAAAGGATAGCGATATAGAAAACTATAAAAATAATAGACTAGGAGATTTCTAATGACCCTTCTAACTATAGCATTTTATCAGGTTTAATCAAATGAAATGATTGCTTAAATATATCTTTTTCACATAGTAATAAAAACACAGCAATGGGACTGTCATCATTAACCATTGCCTCTCAATCCAAAAATCTACATTCTTATTCCTTTAGATTTCAATGTGATAACGGCAACATCACTCAAATGTAGGAATAGGAGCAGTTAATTGACACACTTCACAGACAAAGGTGGTCCAAGTTTTTTAACAAAATCCAAACTATACTCTCTTTAGTTTAAAAAAAAGAATCTAAAGAGTTTTTATCAGTCTTCTCCCAAATATGAAAACTATATCATAGGGAAAATGACCAAGCAACAAGTGGTATTTACAGATTTCTTGAGAGTCATGCCTCTGCCTCATTCCTCTGATGTAACCTGATTGTCTTCCTAAACCTGTTTATTACAGGGAAATGCCAGCTCATACCACATCTGTGTTCTCTGGATAGGAAGTGTAACTGGACAATGAAAATTCTTACATTAATTTTACCTCTGAGAGAAGCACGTAACCACCAGAAGAGTGTTACTAGAGGGAGAACCCTTGAAAGGTGAAGTAGAGTGGATTTATCATTTGACGTTACACTTAGCATTTCATGGTGACGAAGGACAGTTAGCACTATCTTATTTAAGAAAAGTGCACAGAGAGATCTTAAGGCTCTGCTAATGCTTCAAATCCAAAAGTAATTATTTCATATCTAACCCAAGGTGGGAAAAACACAGTATGTGTAGAAGCTTTTAATGTAGTGGCATCTTCCTGGCTTCCTGAAATTTTGAAATGAGCTTTGTCCTCCATATTCCTCCTACAAACATTTTAAGATTTTCTAATCCTTTCTTTGCCCTGTGGTCCTCCATGAGCTGTGCTTTTAGTGCTTAAGTAAGCCTTCCACTTTGCAATCTAGTAATTGGCTACTGAGCACGAATGATCTACTGTGTCAGTAAATTAAACTCAACATTGCATTTGGGGGAAATTATACAATAGTCAAGAACTGAACTGAGTAAAAATAGTTTTTAATGCATATACTATTTCAAAATGGCACATACATTTAATCCTCATATGTAAACAGATTACATAAAAAGAAAACTATTGCTTCTAATATCTCATTTTCTTTGGAACTCAGCAAAGATGTTTGTACATTCCCATATCATGCTCAACTTTTGTTCTAATAACTTTTATTATTCTGAAATTCATAAATGTGTAATTCTTTTACATACAAAAAAATAAGAAAAATATTCTACTAATAAAATCAGGAATTTTGTTATACTTATATTCATGTATCACTTAACAATGAGGATAATCTCTGAGACATGCAGTGCTGATACTTTCTGAGATGATTTCATTGTGTGCAAAGTACACAAATCTAGATGGTATAGTCTACTATACACCTAAACTATATGTATAGCCTATTGTCCCCAATATACAAACCTAGGAGCTGTACAGATCTTACAGGACAATGATGGTATACACCTGTGGTCTATCTTTAACCAAAACGCCATTATGCAGCTCATGGCTGTTTATAATGACACGCTGCCTAAATAAAGGGAACTTATGTGTCTTCCCAGAAGTGTATACCGAGCACACCTTTCTTATAGGTTAGTGTCATTATTTGTGTTCATCTACTCTATAGATCAGAATCAAGTCATAAAGATACACAGTGGTATATGATTTTGGTCCACTGTATCTTTCTCATAGCCACATGAGGAAACTTCCACTGGACTGACTGAGTAGTGCTTGTATAGGGCATTGGAAGAGTTTTCTTTTATCTTTGATCTAACATCTCATTGGCCCAAATCTTTTTTGGTTATTGTACTCCAATCTCATCATTCCTTCAAATCCTTTCATTGGCCACATATTCCAACAGGCAAGTTTAAACTCTCTGAGTCTGTATTTCTAGTCCTGCAGAACACCCAATCTCAGCTCTCTAATATTTTCCTTTAAAACCAATCAATTGATGTAAGTGGAGAAGTGAAGCCAGAAAGAGAGCTAAACTTAATATACTAGTGGTTAAGAGTTTGACTCAAATCACACTACTTAATTTTACGTTCCAACTTAATTACTTGCTATCTACGGGGCCCTGGGTGTGCCAGCAGCTCCTGCTTCATGATATTAATGTGGGAATGAAATGAACGATCTATGAAACGTGGTTGGCCCTGTGTCTAATGGTGCCCGATAAATACAAATTTCCCACGTGACATTAAGGACAGAGCTAATAATTGCAAATGTTGCCAGTTGGACATTTTGATTTCTTAAACCTGGAAGCTTTACCAGAGAAGATATCTATTTGAATTGGACCTTTTAGAAGTTTTCTTGAACTTAATTCAACAACAAAAATTGGAGTATTTACTATTTACATGTGTTAGGTGTTAGGGAATAGAGAGGTAAAAAGGGAACAAAACCAAGATATAACATCCATTAAATATCATGTAGGTATCGGGTATTATGGTCTGTATTTTAAACATTGTGTCTCAGTCAGGAACACTGAAAAGTCGCCAGTGCTGGCAAGTGGTAAAACTAAAATTTGAACTCAAGTTATTCTGGCTCTAGACCAAGTTCTTTAAGGAGAAAGGCAAACAAAACTATCCATAAAGCAATATATTAATCAAATATATTAAGTATTATGGGTAATAGAGGAGAGAATGATACTTTCCAACTTGGCAGAATCAGATCAAGAGCAGAAGAGGTGGCATTGGAGATGAATATTAAAATGGAAAAGAATAATAAATAGTAAAATACCCCATATTTATTAAATGATTACTACACCGATAGGGTAAGGGATTGTTTTTGTTAGAAAGAGCAGACCTGGCCCTGAACTGAGTAGCAGATGAAGAGAACTCCAAACACCTCTGCTCAGGTTCACTGGGGGAAAGATGGTGATAAGACTAGAAATCCAGGTTAGGGATAACTCTGTGTTAACTAGGGAATTTGAACTTTATCTTAGGGAAAAAAAGTAGAGGGTTGCATTAGGCTTTTAAGCAAAGGATTCACATGGTCACATCTGAATTTTTAAGAAAATAGTTATGTTGTAAAGGTGAGAGATGGATTGGAGTAAGTGATTCCTGAATAAACATAAATAAAATTTTTTTAAAAAATAGAATACTCAAATACTTTAGGAATGGAAGAAGCTGAAACTTTAAACTGGGAGTATGACTCTAAGACTAGTGGATAGGATTGCTAGAATATGATGGATAAGTGGGTATTCACACTAAGGTCAAGAGAGAGGTCTTCAAGATACTCAGGTCGCGTAGCCAGTAAGTAGCATTTAGGAATGTGTACTGTAGCTCCAGAGAGAGAAAGGAGCTAGAAACAACGATAGACCCCGGACAGAAGATAGCTCCTTAACAGATGGAAGGAGTTTGTACGCGGGCCATCACGCGGTCTGCACAGTATATGCACAGAAGACGGTGCTGCCGTATATTTATCCTGTATGAAAATGTGTGCAAGTTCATGCCACAGCAGTAAATCAAATAAACTAGATCCTTCACGAGGAGAGACTAGGGAGTAGCAAGACAAAGCCAAAGATAGGCCTTTAGAATATGGGTGTAACATAAGAGACAGACAAAAGAAAAGGAAGCTCTCAAGGAAAAACTGTTATTAAAACAGAGGAACCGAGAAGAAGGGAATAGACACAGCAGGTAGGAAAGTCATGGAACTCTGAGGAGAGGACTTCAAGAAGGCAGCAGCAGCCGCGGTGCCAGACACAGCGGGAAGGCGGAGAGAGAGCTTTCCAGAGACCCGGTCATGTTGCTGGTGTGTATTTGTTAATAGAAATGTGTACTGTGGTTCCCAACAGAGAACAGAGCTGGATACAATGGTAGATGTCACATCAATCAGAATAATGACCAACAAGAAGAGATTATTGATCTGACAATTAGCAAAACTCTGCTGTATTACGAGTGTTTTGGAATCAGCAGGTTAAGCATCAATGGTAGAGAAAGCAGAGCAAAAGTGGGCAGTGAAGAATAATATTGGATCAAAAGAGAATTCTTTATTTTTTTAAGTGAGAACAGACTTTTTTTTGTCTATGAAGAAGAAAGCAAAAAAGAAAAGGAGGATGGGGAGGAGAATATATTTTAAAATATCCTAAATAGGAAGTGACTCACAGAGCAAGGTTTGGGGAGAAACGAAATGGGCCTTTATCAGAAAAATAACAGGGAGGAGACAAAAAAATATGAGGACAGCGTCGTTAGCTGAGGCAGAAAAGAAAGTGAAAAACTTGGTGATGCTTTAGGTTATTTTGAGTCACAGGAAAAGGAAGTTAGGGGTTTTAAAAGTAGTTGTGTGCGAGGGGATTGGCACACGTCTTGGGTGTGGAACACAACTACAAGAGGAACACTACCTATCATGTGCAAATATTATAGCCTACTTGTTTATATCCTCACATTAACCTGAAATAAAAATAGATGAATAAGTAAAATAAAATAAAAGTAGTTGTGTGTGTATGGGTGTGTGTGTGTGTGTGGTGTGAGTTTAATCACTTTGCTTCTTTTATAGCAAATCATAAAATAAAATCATTTGCTGAAAGAGAAAAGGAAATCCAAATTGGAATGGAGGTTTGAAGATAGGTGATAAAGGCTTGAAAAGGTAAGGCATCAACCCACGTGTCCATCAGTAATAAATTGTTCAAGACATGGGGTCATTTACACAATGGAATACTATTCAGCAAAACAAAAGGAAGGAGGAGGAGGAAGAGAAGGAGGGGGAGACGAAGGAAAGAAGAAGAGCCTGTCATTTGCAGCTACGTGGATGAACCTGTATATTTCTTTTTTTTAAAAAAAAAAAAGAAGCCGGGCACTGAAAGACAACTACCATATCATCTCACTCACATGTCAGAGCTAGAAATGTCTATCTTATGAAAGTAGAGAGTGGACTGGTGGTTCCTAGAAGATGGGAAGAGGCGAGAGGAGAAGAAAATAAGAAGGGATTGGTCAACAGGTGCACAGATACAGTGAGATAAGATGCTATGTTGTAGCATTACCCTGCACAATAAGGTGACTGTACTTAAAAACAATACATTACAAAAAATAATATATTATACCTTTCAAACTAGCTGAAAGAGAGGATTCAGAATGCTCTCGCCACAAAGAAATGATAAATGTTTAAGGCAATGGACAGGCTAATTACCCTAATTTGATTACTGCTCATTATAGACATGTATCAAAAATAATTAGTATGTGTCAAAGTTCAAAAGAAAATGAAACTTTAAAAAAATTTTAAAGGATTTGAAATTTCATCTTCGAGAGATAGAGACCTTAGTTGATAAGGAATAAGTAAGATTGTAGAGCAGCCCTCCATTTCGTAGTCTAGCATTCCAAATAGCAGAGGTGAAATTCTAGAGGTGGAGAAGGGTTAGTTTTCCAAGGACTGGAATCGTCTCGGGTGGGATAGTGAAAGAACAAAAGAACTGCAGAGTTGAGCCAGGAATCCGGGCCTAGTACCCAGCTCAAAGAAGCCAGAAAGATGGAAGAAACACATCAGCGGTGATGATGCTGGGCACAGTGACAGCACTTACTGTGTGCTGGGCATGAATCTACAGCTTTTATTAACCCTTTTAATCTGTGGAAGGTCATAACATACATGCAAAATCACAGGTTTATTTCCAACTAGTCATAACTCATACTTCCACTTTTAATGTGCTTTATTTGCAAACACATTTGTGAATAATGCATCAACTCTACTACACATAAACAATTTGTTTTCACTTTTCTAATTCACATTCTAGGTGGCTCTGGTTCTTTATTGGAACATTTAGCTCATTTTCCAAACATCACATTAATGCATGATTTAGGAAGTAAACAGAAGTTGAAAATAAAATCCTCTTGGATATTCTGTTGTTTTAAAATTTGAAGAGTCCAGTAATCCTTTAAATCTGTAATCACTAAAAGAAAGCTATTGTCACTAAATCACATGCAGTTGTACAAAAACCACATAATGCAAAGTTCTCCAAAGCATAATTATCATTAAATATGACTTTGAAACAATAATACTGCATTACAAGGCCACTTACACATGCATGCTACCTTATTTTACATTATTGAAGTCTTTATTATCTTGCTTAGAATTGAAATTATCGCAAATCCAATCATGGTCATAAAATTATCAGAGGTGAAAAAGCAGTTCTCTAGTGTTTGATAAAACATGATTATTGGGCAACATGCATACACAAGAAGATATATTTGAATTAATATGTGCCCAGCAACCTATAAATTGCTACATTTTAGCATATGATTCATTGCAAACAAAAAAATAGACATCTCATTTCTAAAATTTGATTATACCATTGATCTTAGGAAATACAGCTTATTTCTTTTAAAATATTTGTATTTCCTTGAAATCATCATAGAAAAATTTTACTTAGACTAGCATATTGATGATAATTCTGTATATCTATATTTATGTTAATAATAATCTTTTTTCTTTCCTTAGATATGAAGTATTCATACTTAAATTTTAGAAAATGCACTTTTTTATTATTTTAACGTTTTCACTCATTCACTCAATAGATTTTCCTATTCTTTTTTTTTTTTTTTTATTGCTGGGGATTAATTGAGGGTACAAAGAACCAGGTTACATCAATTGCTTGTGTTACATAAAGACCCTCTTATAATAGTTTTCTGCCCCCAAAAGGTGAACCATCCCCCTGGGCCCCCCGCAACTCCTTCCTCCTTCCCTCTCTTGGCTCTCCCCATCCCACTCCCCACCGTGTGCTAGGTCAGTAATTGTCCATTCTGTGTGAGACTCCTTTTCAACCTTCATTCTCTCTGGAGAGTCTGGTTTCTTCTATTTTTGTACTACAAAATATTTAGAAACTTCATCTTCTAATTTTCAACAACTACACTTTTCTGTATGAGATTAAAGTCAGACATTTGTTGTAACACAATCTGATCTTTAATAAATGATGCTACAGAGAGTTTTCTATGTACTATGTTCTAAGTAATTATTAATAGCACTCTACTTTCATGGAATTAATCTCCCCCGTTTTAATCTGCACAAGGAGAATGAGTCCAGAAAGGTGTTCAGAGTCACAGAGCAAGGAGAAGTTTGACTGGAACCAAGATCTCTTGATGCTCAGTCTCACCTCAGACTTGCCACTAATCAACCACACAGAAAAGGCTGTACCCTGAGTATCCCGTCTACACGTCCCCAAACCCCCAGTCTCCTTAAGGTTATTTTTTAAATCTATGTAGAAAGTAATTTATAAATTGTCGGAGCCTCCTTCTGGAAAGCCTTTGTGTGCAAACATCTCTGAAACAGGCAAATGATAAATAGCACAATGGACATTTTTTATCTTTCCAGCGTCAGCCATCTGATAGCTTATAAATTTTTAAAGGGGGGCAATAATGCTTTTGAATTGATGACAGCACCAGACAAGAATTTAGAGACGGGAAGATTCCTTTAGACAGACATTCCACAAATGAACTGATAGCACTTAAGAGTTTAAGTGACGCCTCTTCTCTAAAATCCCTAGAACAAAAACCTAAAAGAGCCACAGGATCTCAGAGCAGCAAGTGTAAACTGACCCATAATTCATCTCTTGAATTATATCACATCATCCTATAAGCCTCTATGTTAACAAGTCATATCGAATATGGCTCCATCTATTTTCTTCTGGAAAGTGATTAGGCAAAAATCTTTTATCTCCTTTTCATTTGATTTGATCAAGAAATAAGTTCCCACTCCCATTAGATACTCAATATAAGAAGTGTACTTTTGTGTCAATTAAAATATATATTTTTTTCTTTTGACAGTAACTGGCATATATATTTATGTTTTATGGAAATATTAATAAATCATGTGCTATTAGAGAAAAAGTTATATAAAAGCAAAGATGTTTTTGTATCCTCTTAATATTGAGGTATGTTTCTAATCTAGCACTACAGTGACTTGAAGAATGAAGATGAGGTTGTGTGTTATGTTGAAAAGTTTTCATGACCAACCACCAGATGTTCAAATTTCACATCTGTCTTGAAACACGTTAGAGCTTTTACCACTAATTTCTCTTACTTAATCACTAGATGATTTTTAGGGCCTTTTGAGTCCTTTATCATAGGTGCAGGGATAACACTTTTGTAAATACTAATATATAGCTATAGAAAAGAGAATTGCTTCTGCACTCGGTTTACTTGGTAGATGGCAGGAGTTTCAGCTAAATCACCTCTGGCCAGACAGCAGTTTTATTCAATAGTAGTGCAGTCTTTCTTACTCAAAAGACTCACAGGATTTCTGGACCCTCTTCCAAACAACTCTTAAAAAACTTGTGTCCATGACTTATGTCTACACTGATCAGAAACATGTGAATTGAAATTTTGTTAAGATTTAAAAATTAAATGAAAAGAATGTAACAAAATATATTTTGAATTTTGCTAAAACTAAAAATAGTAAATCATGTAAAACACTCTGGATTCGAGAAGTCGCTGGGCTTTTCCCACTCTAATGCTGGATACCTCTTATCTAGAATGGCTCATTTGCTACCCATTATATACTATTTCTTTTTCTTAAACTATGCTTAGGGCATTAAAAATGCAGTTAGTTTTGGGGTTTTTTGGTTTTGTGTTTGTTTTTTGGGTTGCCTTTGTATTGGCTAGTGTCTAAGGAAAATCACACTCCAATTCTGAGCTCCCCGTGTCTAGAGAGAGCAGTTGCCAGCACTCCTTTAGGCCAGACAGCTTCTCTAGCATTTGTCAGCAGGCTTGAAATGCATGCACTTAACTAAAGCAAGGCAAGGTGAAAGAGTATAGATGAATAAGACCTATAGTCATCCAAAGATGAAGGAGCCCAAGAGGATGCCCCTTTCCAAAAGAGAATAAGGAGATGAAGGAAACTGAGACAGTCTCTGATACTGTGCTATCCAGTAGGTAGCTGCTAACCACATGTGGCTTAAATTTGGGTTTAAATTAATTATAATAATAACTAATCAGTTTAATGATTTTTTTCTGGCATGATATATATTAAGATATCTCCAGAAATGGAAGATTGACTGAGACAAAGTCTTTACATATATAAAAGAGGAAAAAAAAAGAAATATATTTCCTTTAAAGACACATTTTACTCAATTCATCTTGGCCGCTCAGAATGTCTTTAGCATATTCAGTTTATTTATCATTCTTTTCTTCAATTTTCACGTGTCCCTATTACATGCCAGGCACTATTCTGGGCAAGCTCTGGCCAGTGGAGATTTATGTACTATGGAAATGTTTTACATACACCCACATTCCCCAGACCAGCAGTCACCTGCCACATATGGCTACTGAGCACTTGCAGTGTGATCTAAACATTTGGTGTCAAATTCTTTGTGCAATAAATGGAGCTGATCTATGTGGAAGTATTTTAAGAATAATAGTAAAAATGTTGGGAAACAAAACAATATTTAAAATATTGTCTGACATTTGTTGCTTAGTGGAGGTTGTATAGGGATATACATGGAATTCTCTACCTCCACAGGAGAAGAAATGCAGCAACATACTCACTAGCACAGGTCTGAGTAATGTTGCTTGGGTTCAAATTATAAATTATGTAATCTTGTGCAATTACTTCATCTCTCTGGATCCACATTTTCTCTTTAGTAAAACTGGATTAAAAATATTGCTTTTCACTAAATTTAAATTCATTATCAAGAGTAAAGTATTAAGAATAGTACTTAGTACATAGCAAGGGCCTAGTAAATATTTGTTGTTTTTATGTTGCTGTTGCTCCAATTGTGATGAAGTTAATGAGAATGATGACCTGAAAGCACTTACTGTGATAGTTTCCAAAGATGGTCCCCAGAGCACGGAGCCGCTCAGTACTGATGCGCTTGGGAAATACACCTTGGATACTGGGCCTACCTTGTATCTAGCTTCAACCAATTGAATGCGGTGAAGTGATGCCATTCTAGTTTAGGGACCAAACCTTATAATAGCACCAAGGTTCTTCTGCTGCACATTTGGGAGGCTTGAGCAACCATGTAAGAAGTTCAGCTACTCTGATAGAGAGAGATCATGTAGAGAAAACAGGTGGAAAGACCACAAAGACAGGGAGAGGATTTGGAGAGTAGATAAGAGGCCCGGTCACTCTGTCCCCCCATTTCAGCCTAGCCTTCCAGCCATACTGCCAAGTCCCTGGGAGCCATTTCCATGTTGTGGTGATGACCAACACCTCCCACCACATGAGAGCAGGGAGGGAGGGAGGATGACAAAAGAATCACCCAGTTGAACTCCAGCCAATCAACAAATGTCACAGTCGCCTCATCTCTAATTTTTCCTGACCAGACTCTTTACTATGTTTAAGCAAATCTACTCGACTTACCCTTCATATAACCTTTTTTCCTATTCTAATATCTCTTTTTTAATTACTCCATAAGTACATATAATATAAAAGGTATATTATACATACTCCAGGAGTATGTTAAAATTATACATACTTATGGAGTAGGTAATTTTTATATCTCTCATATACAGCATTTTTCACTACCAGTGATAACATTCTCTTTCTTAGATGCCAATCTATTTGTATTTTCTTTTTCTATTCTTCTTTGGCTCAAATGTACACATTTTGTAACACATAAATGCACTACTTGCATATGGTTTACTCAGAAATAACTCTGATTTGTGCCTCAATCCACTGCCCTCTTTGAAGAGTGACAGTATATTCTATTGCTATCCTCCTGCAGGGTTTGGTACACTGCTCTGCTATGCACACTGACTACCTCCCAGGGACAGATTAAAGGACCAAACTCTAAAAATAGCTAACTAAAAGATCATTGTTAGTTTATTAATTTATAATAAGAACAGTGATTTGCAGGGTCATTAAACACTAGCCAAGAACTTTCTGACATCTTGGCATTCCTTAATCATCCACTTGGAAGGACAAATTATAGTCTAAAGTTTGCCTGATGGAGGTGGAATGTTACTAATATCACTGAAATGCCTAAGGGCGTTGATCTAGAGCAGTGGTTCTCAACCTTCCTAATGCCGCAACCCTTTAACACAGTTCTTCATGTTGCTAATAGCAACGAAAATAATTTTATGGTTGGGGATCACCACAGCATAAGGAACTATATTAAAGGGTTGTGGCATTAGAAAGGTTGAGAACCACTCCTCTAGAGTTTCTTGAACCCATTGCTCAATAAGGTTATACCCACTACCTAGCACAGAAAGTCCTCAGGTCAGGAGTATTCTTTACTAGACTATGTTGGATAAAACTTCCTTAACTAAATGTTCATTCATTCAAAAATGCTTATTAAGTATCTACCATGCATCAAGCATTAGGAATAAAGCAATGGCCTAAAGAGACAAAAATTCTCATTCTATTTAAAGTTACATTCTAGGAAAAGTTTGTGGCTTATTGCTAACCTCCCTAAAATAAGCTCTAAAAAACAAAAAATATGTTCTTATATACATAATGATTGCTTCATATATTAGAAAACATATTTTACCTCAAATTTTGAACCTATAATACCATAAAAAATACTCCAGAGCAGTGCCTGTGGCTCTAAGGAGTAGGGCACTGGCCCCATATTCCAGAGGTGGTAGGTTCAAACTCGGCCCTGGCCAAAAACTGCAAAAAAAAAAAAAAGGACTCCACTGAGGGTTAGATGAAAAACGGCAATTTGCCAGACATTTAAAATACTTTTCAGTGCATGAGTTGTAAAGCATTAAATCATTACCATAATACAAGAATCATTATAGCCCATTATTTAAAAAGTGATTTAGAAGTTTTAAGCAAAACCAAAGCAAGTTTTTACAGTCTAAGTTCTCTGATACATGGTTTAAATTAATGCTTATTTCCTTAAAATTTGCCAAAATATCTAGTAAGTGGAAAAAGAATTTGCTGAAAACTGGTATAATCTGATGTTATCCCTCATCTGAAAGTATGAGTTCTATCACTACCTAACACAATACAAATACGCTTTGCATTTTGCTAAGCTAATTAATGAGGTGTTCAACAGATCATTTATATGTTAGGATTAAAAAGAAATATTTAACTGGGTTTGGCAGATGTGCCTCCCTCCCCACCCCCTACTCTCTAGCAGTATATTTAGCCTTCAGTAATACAGTTTGAATGACCTGAAAACGTCTATAAACACATTTTCCCCTGCTTATCTAGGGCTCCCCTCCGTTCGTTGGGATCAGTGTTTAGATTATTTCCAGAGAGGGGACAGCACCTCGTCAACGTCTGTAAAATGTCAAGGGGTCATCTGAGCATGAATCCACCATTGGAGCCGGGAAGGAATGCATTTACTTTTAACAGGCTGCAGTTTTAGCCCGTGAAAAATTAGCATGTCAAGCGATAGCCATTTAAAAAGGGTTAGTGGAAAGTTCCTCCACCATTAAGCTCATTGGAGAGAAATAACCATGAACACTTCCAGGAAGCTCCAGAACATTAATGGAAAAGGAAATGACGGCAAAAGGCAAACTGTAAAAACATAACCTATGACAGTAATGAGGCTAATAATAAAAGTTGTACTTACAGAACTCAAAGGCTTACAAGATGAATTCCTGTATGTCACTCCTAAAAAGATACCTCCCTCTAACATTATACTGCTTTTCCCTATTAAGTAGCTCTATAATACAGGTACTTCATTAGTGTGTTTTAATTAAGATCTAGACTTTTCTATTTTATAAGAATACAAGATACGTGGTGGTTCTTTTTTTTTTCAGTGAGACTGTCCCTAGTTTCCAGTATAAGAATATGACACAAATTTCTTTGCTGAAGATTGTTATTATAAGTCTTGTGGAAAAATCAGAGCACTTCAGATCAAATTCACGGACGTGGTCCAAGAGAGGATGATATGTAGATTATATAGTAGAAAGATCACAAAATCAGGCAGTTGTTAGCTATTCCTCATTGGATAGATATTTAACTTTTATTTTCTCTTCTATTAAAAAATGTATAATAATAACACTTTGAAAAGATGTTATCAGATAGAATGAAAATGAAATTCCTCTAACATTGCCAAATCCATGAGGTTAGTTATGTGTGTATTTATTATAACACTCTATGAAAAAACAAGTCATACCAGGGAGAATGACACTGAACAAATTCTAGGCATCTAAAGTATTTATTAATATGAACCATCCCTATCAGGCAATTCCAACAGCCTCACTCACAGGACTGAAGACTTCACCATTTCCCACACGGGGTCTCTTTCATTAGGTGCACTAGCTTCAGATGGCTGAAAACCAGTTAGACTTAGTGATTCAAAAGCAAAGACAGGAGGATTCCCTAAGGCAGTGATTCTCAACCTTCCTACTGTAGGATGTATTGTCATTGTTACAAAGGGATGGTGACCCATGACCCACAGATTGAGGACCACTGCCCTAAGGTAATAGTGACTTTAAAACAGGAGCTCTATATGCTGTAAGGGCTCTTGCTGTCTTAAATGAAGCCATTCTTTGGAGAGAGAATGGCGCAAGAATAACAGTCCCTAGATCACAACTCTACAGTTTGTTATTCGATGGTGGGTAGAAAATCCAGACTGTCAGGTTTGTGCAGCCAAAATACAGAGGGTGCCAGAAAAAGTATACACATTCTACAAAAGGAAAAAAAACTGTACTAAAGCTGCGATACTCAATATGTGTATTTGCTATAACATTGTTTTATTATTATTGTTATCTTGTTTTTGTGTCTTGTATCTTTTGTAATTCCAAGAGTCAAATGCAATCGGAAAACTACAATTTTAATGCAATTTTTCCTTTCTTAAAATGTGTATACATTTTTGATGCCCTCTGCAGTTTCCACAAAGGAGTTTGCAAATTGTAAGGAAACTACAGAGAAGGCTAACACCCCTTCTGCTTTGGTTTGAGAGGAATCTTTGCAAAATCAGGACTATAACTTAGATGGTTTTCAGAGTTGAGTGAGTTTAATGCTTCTATTTTTCCCCGCATGTCTTTCTAATATATCATTTAAATCCTTCGTGTTACAGTTCTTTCTTCATCATGTCAGTGGAGAGAGAACAACTCAGAAGTGAGTGAATTATTCCTAAGAAAGCTTGACCTATGCCAAGTCTAGTAAGAGATTAGCCCAAACTTCTTGCTTGCTGTGTTTTTACTTGTGTATGGTTCATGAAGGCATGTTGATGACTCCCATTTAGTTTATTATCCACTATAATCTTACTTTTTTTTTTTTTTTTTTGCTACTGTTGCCTTACTCAGAAATGTTCAGTCTTGAGTCCTTAGGATAGTCGTTCCTTCACAGTGAATTATTCTTTATCGTCCCCATCAGATGTCACTCCACTCAGCAAAGGCAGTTCGAGATGTAGTGCTCTTCGAGATGTAGTGCTCTTCTCCAGAATATCATTTCAGAGGTGAAGCCAAAGGCCTGCCTAAGGGGCAAATAAATTATCATCAACATATTCTGAATAATTATTATAAGATGGTTATGGTTGAATATGGGTTACACCGGATGATAAAAAGACACCTAAGTCCCCATTTAAAATCACCTAAACTGCCTGCACAGACCTGATGCCCAGAAAAATGAGCAGAATTACGAAGCGGGTATGGTGTTCAGGGAACAGGACATCTGAAGAGAAGAGGGTGTGGTCAAGCTCGGTAAATGACAGCTTTGGAATGTTACGGTGCCCTTGAAGGGAAAAAAGGAGGAATTCAATGACAAGGGCAAGGGAAGCAGTTTTAGCAAAGGCACAAGGTATTTCTAGAACCCATTTGATCATAGAGAGAGGACCAGAATGCCTGAAATTAAGATCGACGCAGAGAAATGGTGGCTAAGGAGATGGGCTTGTACCAAACCATGGAGAGCCTTTCACACCAGGTCTGACTGTCAGAAACACTCAATGGGGGTGTACCAAGTAGTGGTTAAAGGACAATCTGAAAAGCTGGGTACAAATCCAGGTGAAGCTACTGACTCGCTGTGAGTTCTTGGGAGCATTAATTGCATTTATTTCCTCGGGTATAAAGTGGGAACCCCAGTAGTGTCCACTCGGAAGGCACTGTAGGTACTTATGAGAGCACACGTGTCAGGTGATTAGTAATAGTGGCCCGAACCAGTCACTGTGGTGGCACTAAAGACACGGGTGAGTAAAGCATATTCAGTTCCTATCATCAGCGGTTTAGGTTAAGAAGTTTCACATTTATTGGGTTGAATGAAAAGCAACTCCTTTTTGTTTTTTTTAAACAGAGAAATATTGTGATGAAAACAGACTGACTTGGATGTAAATAAGCTACTAATCTTGTAGTGGCAGATTTGTACAGGGCTGCAACAGCTAAACGTAATAGCAGCTAAGGGGCTTCGTAGAGAAAATATTAGAATGACTTTCTCATTAAAAGTTATGAAAGCTCAAAACCGTGGACCAAAGTAATGCCATTTATTTGCGTGTTCGGCTAAATCTGAAGTGGCAAAATGAAGAGAGACATCATAGTTATAAGTAATGGAACCTATTCCTTCTGTAGAATCCATGTTTTTTCTTTTTTTAGATTTCACAGTTATTATTCTTATTCATTACAGAAATACGTAGCCATTTACTGACTCATCCCTTAATTCTCTTGAAATTTGACAGTTGATTATAACAGTTGAGCAGCAAATTACCTCTATTAAAATCAAGAGGAAACAAACGCAAGTCAAAATAATTTGTGTGAGCAGTATATTTAGAAATGAGACTAAGTTAATGGAAAGAACTCTGAGCTGAGGCTCATTAGATCTGTTTCCATTGCTACCTCGTACCCCCTCCCCAATCACTCGTTTTGAAATCTGTTTCTTCAACGTGAAGATATGGAATCAGAGGTTTTCAAAAGTATTTAAATATTTATCTCATCAAAGTAGAGAGTAGAATAGTGGTCAGCAGAGGCCATCAGGGAGTGAGACCAGAAGAGGCTGTCAGTGAGTACAAAGCTACAGTTAGACAAGAACAAGTTCTGGTGGTGTATGTGTGTATTGTATTTTTTAAGATAACTAGAAAAGAGGATTTTGAAAGTTCTCACCACAAAGAAATGATATGCAAATAACCCTGATTTGATCATCGTACAGTGTATAAATGCTTTGAAATGTCATATTGCAAAATATCTCACGGCACCTGATAAATACAACATATGTACAATTATCCTGTGTCAATTATAAATAAAAGGAAACTTTTAAAGTGTAAAAATACTGTCCTCTCAGACACAGGATTGTGGAATTCTATGTCATTCCAAACAATCCCCTCCATGGAGAGGATTATAATGCTCTCTTGAAGGTTAGCATAATATTCAGTCCTCAAATTAAGGAAGAATTATGCTTAATAACACAAAAGGCGTATGTAGCACAGTATTTGTCCAGTAATCTAGGGGAGACAGTTGTAGTTAAAAGCTACTCTCAAATTTTTAGGAATATTTAAAGTCAATTGAAAACAGGCTATTAGGGTAAAACTGATCATGGTGGGATTATTTACATCTTGCTACAAGATGCAAATTTGCAAAAGCTACAAATAATATTCTTTTTTTAATAAGGACAGCCAGTTGTTGAACATTATCAGCACACCACTGGTCTTTCTTAAGTGAGGTAAGTATACTAATACTGTTGAACAACAAGGGTCTTTTGTTTTTGTTTTTGAATTATGATTGGCTCCATGCTAAAAATAGGAATTGTTTCAAGAGTACTTCAGAGCAAATTAAGTAAATTTAGAGCAAAGTGCAGGAAGATGTCAGAAATAATAAAACTTCTACACTTCCATTTCATTTTTTCCTTATTATGTCAAGATAATTTTGATTCATGTAAATGAAAGCTACCCAAAAGCTATGGACGCTATTTCAGCAGCCCAGTTGGAAATCGCAGTGAAGACCACTAGCTCCGAATAGAGCTTGTCCACAGTGAGATGTCTCCGGAAACGGATTAGCTTTGCATTAAACATCACCAGAGGTAAATAAGAAAACATAACCTAGACGTGCCGCCACTGGCTTAACATCAACCCACAGAAAAAGCTGAAGGCAAGCTTTGCTCCTAATAAATATCCTGATATTGAATCTAAGTGACTCTAAATTTGGTTTGCAAGATTACCAGCACATGTTACAATGCTTCCTGGGGCCCACACCAGCACACAATCACTCCAAGGAGAGCCAACAGTAGTGGGTGAGAGAAGAGCTTTAAATCTGGATTTAATTTCTCATAAATGAAATAAATGTGTCTTTTTAAAGCTCTCCGCGTGCCTATTAAAAAGAAAGAAAGAAAGAAAGAAAGAAAGAAAGAAGGAAGGAAGGAAGGAAGGAAGGAAGGAAGGAAGGAAGGAAGGAAGGAAGGAAGGAAGGAAGGAAAGAAAGAAAGAAAGAAAGAAACAACAACAGCACACTGCAGATTTATAGGGCAAGGAGACTGAAGTTCCAGGAGTCTTTGTTAAGAGAAAAGTGAAACGTTCAAAGCTAATTTATTACAGGAAGTTGTGATCACTGGATTCTTCGATTTTTCTCACTGCTTTTATGAACAGTGAAGATAATAACAAAACTAATATTGTTACCATTTGGCACCTCCTCTGATGTTAGGCAGTGCCAGGGATCTGTTTACCCAGATGTGAGTGTAGATTTTTGAAGAAAATTTTCAAAAAAAAAAAAAAATCACTGATAGACCCAGGGTAGATATCAAAGCAAATATATGACAAATTCTGTCCCATTAGGTGTGTGAGCTTTATGTTGTACAGTTGTTTTCAACACGTGACTTAAGCATCTTCTCTGTTTCTGAGCTAATCATCCTTTATGAAACTATCGAACTCACAACTATTAGAATAATAATTCCAAGATTTTAAGCTGTAGACCATTTGGAAATTACCAACATTTGCTAACTAGTCTTATAAGCATTCTTAGGAAGTAAAAGGATAAACATTATTTTGGGGTTTTTTGCAGTGGAAAAGAACAAATAATAGCAAAATCTTCAGTTTAAAAATTACTTCAATATCCTATATTATAGTCAGGAATTCTTTTTTCTTCTTGTAACTATTTACGTTGAGCCCATAAATAAACATTTCCTGAGAGAAGATGAAGAGAAACACAAAAGGACAAAAGGTGGTTTTAGAAACAAGGAAGGCAGGCCTAGCATGGTGGCTCCTGCCTATAATCCCAGTACTTTGAGACAGGCGGATCACCTGAGCTCATGAGTTCAAGACCAGCCTGAGCTACAGCAAGATCTTGTCTCTAGAAAAAAATTGCCAGACATTGTGGTGGGCTCCTATAGTCTCTGCTAGTCAGGAGGCTATGGCAAGAGAATCACTTGAGCCGAAGAGTTGGAGGTTGCTGTGAGCTGTGACACCATGCCACTCTACCAGGGGTGACAAACTGAGACTCTGTCTCAAAAAAAAAAAAAAAGGAAGGCATCAAATTAAACTTTCTGAGTATAACCTTATTCTGTTATTGGAGATGATTTTATTATTAACTATTAACATTATTAAAAAGATGCAATGATATACTTTGAACAGGAAAAGATGCAAGGTTTCTCTCATGTTGATATAAAATAAGCATCGAATATGAAGAAATCTGCTTTGCTCATGAACAAGAATTATTGATTGTATATAGTTATTTTTATTTCAGTTGAAATAGCTATATGTGTTAGTTGGACAAAAAAAAATATTATAAAGTAAAAATATTCACTATGAAATTTCCATGCAAATTCATAAGAGAAAAAAATAATCAAAAACCTGTAAACAATTTATGCCTGATGTAGAGGATTTCTGCTGTTGCAATAAAACAAGCAGTAACCACACCAAATGCATTACAGGCCTCACACTAACTGAGCCTGACAGTGCTTGAATTGGGAGTCAGACATAATCTTATTATTTGGCTGTAGTTTAGACAGCTTCTAGGCACAACTCAAAAAACAGAATTTAAAAGATTACTTTCCAAAACAGCATTTTCCCATTAAACTTCTGTTTCCAATTTGTATTTTCTGTCACACTTGGTTCTTCTCCGCGTCCTCCTCCTCATCCAGCCTCCCTCCCTCCCTCTCACCCGCCTCCCTGCCTCCCGCCTGGCTCCTGGGCGCCCAGCTATCTGTGAAGTGGTCACACACTAGCAGGGCTTTCCTGTTTTGCTATCATGAACTAAAACACAAATCGTCTCCACATTATGCTAACTACAAAAGGCTGGGCTAGAAAATGACTCTCTCACGTGTAATGACACTGTTATGTAGGAAAATGTTGGTGTGGGGCCAAATTCTTCTTAAATGAATTTACCAAAGGCCATTATCAAGGATCTAGATCTAGGAAACATTTATACAAAACATGGTGATAGTGGGAACCAGATGCTTCAGTTTCTATTACAATTTGTGGAGGGATGTGTGTGTGTGTGTGTGTGTGTGTGTGTGTGTGTGTGTGTGCATGCATTTCCCCGCCCACCTACAAACAGCAAGTTTTCATGCTTTCGCATAGATATGTTGCAGTAAACTGTATCACAGTTTGCCTCCACCAATCTAAGGCCATTATTAACATCAATGGTGAAGAGCTATAAATTCCACACAGACATAGTTTCAGTGGTGTGAACCCGCAGATCTTGTCTAATCCCAAGATTAGATACTGAAGTGCTACTTCAATTGCACAATATTATCACATCCTATCACTTGGCCCCATTTCAAACTGGAGCATTTATTGACAATCCTGCCCAAGCTGTTGCTAAGTTGTGAGCTCTCCGCCTTATCTGTCTGCAGCTCCCTTGAAAGCCGTACCTTACCAGGCTTCTTCAGAGGAAGTGTCCTGCTAATAATACCTCCAGATGCAACCAGCTGGTTTGACCCCCTTTGATACAAAAAGACCCTTTGTAATACTTTCAGTTTCTTTTTTTTGAAATCCTATGCTGATTTAGAATTTCTCTCTCTGTGTGTTGGGATTTCTTAATTGACTTAGTAAAAGCCATCCAAGGATGTGGGAAATGATTTGATGCTATTTATAGCCTTTCCCCCTTAAAGACGACAGTATGTGCATCTTTAGTATAAACAGTGAATTCAGCACTTTAAAATCAAGCAGAAGCCAATGCTGCACTATAGTAGGCAATGAAGTTAGCCAGACGATCTAGAGCAGCGGTTCTCAATCTATGGGTCGCGACCCACAGGAACTGTGTTAAAGGGCCAAAGCATTAGGAAGGTTGAGAACCACTGATCTATAGCTACCTGAAGAGAACAACATATACTGTCAATTGAAACAGAATTTTCTGAGCTTTCTGGATTGTTGGAGTTTTGCAAATATGTAATTGCATACACACAAAACAATGGGCAATGGGCAATCTGCTCGGCAACTCCACTTGGATATCTAATGGGCATCAGAAACTTAAACGCAGCAAAGCTGACCTGCAGATCATGCCAGCAAATTCACCCTGTTGGCAGGATTCCTTCCACTGACTCTGTCCTTTCACTCATTCAGACCGCAATCCTAGTGTGTTCACTGAGTCTCCTTTTCCCTACACCCAATCTTTTGACAAATCCTGTGAGCTTAACACCCAAACCCAACCCATCCTCACTGTTCCTGTGCCTTGGCTGCTATATGCCTCATATGAGTTTTTACATTTAGTATCTCAACTCTTCCATAACCACTCACCCTACCCCTCTTGAAGTCTTTTCTTAACAAAACAACTAGAATGATTCATTTTAAAGCATTTAAGATCATGGCAATTTTATAAACAAAACTTTCTAATATTGTTTCTCCCCACTCAGAAGAAAAAAAAAAACACCCAACCCTTCCCCCCTGTTGTGATGGCCTTCGAGGACCTGTGACATGTGAGCATCACCTCCTCAACCCTTCCCCCTGTTGTGATGGCCTTCAAGGCCCTGCAACAGCTGAGCATCACCTCCTCAAAACCTTCCCCCAGTTGTGATGGTCTTCAAGGCCCTGCGACATCTGAGCATCACCTCCTCCTCTCCACCTTGCCCACTCACTGCAGTGCCACAGGTGGCTTCATTGTTTCTCCAACACAAAAGCCACGCTTCCCGCTCAGGGACACTTGCTGCTGGCTGGTATCAGAAATGTCCACTTGGGTCACCCCCCAGCCTTTCTCAGAATTCTAAAGTCATGTTCTCTGCAATGCTTTCTCTGCTCTACTATATAAAAGTTTAAGCCTCACATCCCTCCCTATCCTCTTTCTCTATTTTCATTTCTCTGCTTAGAACTTTCACAGAGCTGTCATACAATCTGTCTTCATTATTTACTCCACTCACTGCCTGTCTCCCTTACTGAATGTAAGTTCCGTGAGGGTAGGTGTGTTGATCTGCTCTGCCTGCTGCTTTATTCACAGGGCTCAGAAAGCGGCTGGAACATCGAGGTGCCTAATAAGTATGTGTGAAATGTTTACATGTTCTTTTTCTACTGTACGTTGAGTATGTCATCTGTGTTTGGCTTCTTGGCATGGTTTCTTTTTCTTCTTTTTTTTTTTTTGATTGGACTAGAATTATTAATAATGGAATAAAATTTGAGAAAAAGTAAAATGTGATTTTTATGCATTTATTTAATCTCCAGTAAAATAATAGAAATCTACTGATTTTGCCAACAGAAAGTAATGTACATTTTTATAAGAATACTATATTCATTTCTTTTCTTACTGCTAGTAAAAATTACCCACAGTAGCCTACATATCCTCAAATGTTAGAATCCCCTGTATACTTTATGTGTTTTAAGAAAGGATATAAAATCTGAAGACAAAAGTAACTATTTTGACAACACAATATAAAAATAAAAGTAAATTATAACAACTATAGAATACTGTTACTATATTGCTTTACCCAAAGTATAACCTGATCTCAGAAACCATACAATACAGATACAGTATACTTCAAAAGTATTTTCATTTAATTAATTATTTAATATACAAGTTTACCTGAGATAAAAGCTGAGGGTCTTTGCTAGCACCTTGTCAGTTTTCTTTGACCTATGGATTTCTAAAGTCCCTCTCCAAATTTCAGCTAATTACTAGCGACCTTTTGTCTTTGCTTCCTTTCGTCCCCAGGCTCTGGCCCTGGGCATTCCCACCAGCTGTCACTGTCTCACATCTCTGCCTTAATGTCCACAAGAAAACTCTTGCCCCCCTAAAAAAGTTCACTGAACAATCCCTGACATGAGGCAGACTGATTAATAGGAAACAAGACATAGACATTTTATTTAACATGTCTCCATGGGAGCCTTCCAATTGAAGACCCAAAGATACAGGGGAAACAGTCCATTTTGTGTTTATGTTCAACAAAGTATGAACAGCTACATAGAAATATGATTGGACAAAAGGGTATGATCTAATGCTGGCAGATGGATGGGGAAATCCAGCAAGGTCTGTCTGTTCTGGCATCCCTGAGCAGCACTCCTACCTTCTGGAATGTGAGTCTTCTACCTACAGTCAAATAAGCTAAGTCAGATAATTGCTTTTCAGCCAATTTTTACACCGAATAATTTCAGATTTTATGACTGGAATGTAGGAAAGGGGCTTCTGGCTTTTACGGCCTGCCTTGGAAGAAAGGCTGGCTTTAGGGAATAATGAGACAGAGAGACAGGAGACAGGAGAAGGTCTGAGAAAACCTGCTCTGAGCCCTTCCTTCTGGGGTACGGTTTTCTGGACCCTTTTGCTATTTTGTCCAGAAAGGATTGTATGTATTTTGAAAATACCAAAAATCTATTTTAGTAAAATACTATAAATAAAAATAAATAAGAAAATCTGAGCAATAGAAAAATAAGGTAAGGAGGCCAAAAAGAAGCAAAGAATGGGATTAATACATAAAATGCCCACTGGAAAATAACTAACAAAGATAACCAACGCCGAGTTTTTCCGTAACCATTTCAAAGTGGAAACCTAATTAAGCCCAGGATTCTGTTGCCATAAGGTTAACAAGAAAATATTTCTCAGAAACCCACCTATCCACAGTACTATAATCAGCAAATGCTTCCTACTTCTTCATCAAAAAGCAAGTATATAAAGCATAAGCAAGTTTTGAAAGATATCCTTAGAATAAATAAAACAATGGTCTAAAAGAGTAGACCAAAGGCATAAAAGCTAAGGGCAATTTAATCAAACCAATTCTCAGGGGAAATAGTCAATGCACTGATTTCTTTGCCACATCAGTAGTAGAATGTGTAGCAGCAAGAAATATCCAACGTTAATTGAAGACAGTTTTCAAAAGTCCAATGAGTCACCACTTCTCCTTCAGTTCTGTGGTTATTATAATCATTGTACGATCTTCCACAGACAAGTCAACCCAGGATCAATTTAGTCTAAAAAGGAATGTAGAAAGCTAAATTTCCCAATTAATTATATAATTTGGGACCTGAATTATAACCTTATACTGACTAAGAATATAAATTGAAAAAAGTCAAGACATTACAACACAAAGGAAGAAATGATTGTAGTTTGGTAATATACAAAACGGAGATGAAAAGAAGTTATTTATATTTGGCTTGTATATCATAACCCAATGTGTATGTTTGAAATTGCTCCCTGAATGTAAACCTTTTGTATGAAGACATTTGCTAGCACTTATAAGGGACCCAGGGACAGAGAGGAAATAAATATGTGTGTGTAGCACTTAAGAGCTTCTGAATGAAACTAATTTAATGATTTAAATATAAATGAATCTAAAACATATGCACTCATTTCCCTTTAAGATGTGTATTTATAAAGAAAATGAGCTTCACAACCTATAGTGCAACATGTAATGACCTCCCTCAGTTTTAGCGAGGTCTGCACTGTGATTTTATTAAAGTCACTATAATCTACTATTATATTTTTCCATCACATACATAGGATTGAAACATTTAGAAAGGACTAATGTGAAAATAGTATGAAATTAGGTTCTTCTTAACTTTAAGTGTGCTGGGGTTGGAGTAGGTTTTTGGTGGGGGTTTTTTGTTGTTGTTGTTGTTGTTTTGTTTTTTTGTTGCCTCATGTAATTCAAATATAAAGCTGGTGACTGAAAAAGAATGCATGCAAGATTCTTAAGCTAAATCAGCACACCTTCCTTATGCTTCCTCTCTCCCAAAACACCTCACAATAGAAACATCTTCAGACAGTCATAACTGTTGTTTAATGCTGATATGTTTCTTGCCTCATCTTCCCTATGCCATGCAAATTTTAAATATTTTGAATATAAGCCCTGAATATGAGCCCTAGATCAAATTCCTAGTTAGCAGATGTATGCTAAAATGTGAACACATATGAAAAAATTGAAAATAGATGCAGTGGTGTTGAAGGGTAAAGGAGACTAAAGGAAACTTCAACCCAGAACACAAGAAAGGGGCCTACAGTGAAAGTAAAAGCTACTCTTTCAAAAGGAAGGGGCAAAGGGAGGGGAGGGAGGGGGGAGGTGGGTAGAGGGAGGGGAACAGGTGGGATCACACCTGTGGTGCATCTTACAAGGACATATGTGAAACTTAGTAAATGTAGAATATAATTGTCTTAGCACAATAACTAAAAAAAACACCAGGAAGGCTATGTCAACCAGTGTGATGAAAATGTATCAAACAGTTTATGAAGCTAGTATATGATGCCCCATGATCATATCAATGTACACAGCTATAATTTAATAAAAAATAAAAAATAAAAAAAAAAAGAATCTTGGACAGACAAGCCCAAGGCTGCCTGTTGGCAGTTAAGAAAAAACAAAAATAAGGACAAAAGAAAAACATGTGTAAGAAGTAAGGCTGGACCGTAAGGGTTCGGGAAAGTCTACGTAGCCATAAAACAGTTGTACCAGTTGGCTTTCTTTCCTCCGCCCCTCCCATAGAGTTTTTATTGACAAACTGAAAACTGGTTACTGAGAAAAGCCTTAATGATTCTCTTTGTGGGCCCCGCAGTCAACTGTTCTGTTCTCCACCTTATATCATGAAGTGAATACTGTCAGCCGGACAATTACCTCATTTCCACAGGCAAACTTCCCAGAAGAGTCAATCTGGACAAAGTCTACAAGAGCTAGCTGAAATAATTACCTGTACTTTATTGTTAAACATGAGTACACAACCAATAATGGCAGGACATATGGGCAAAATCAGCTTGAAAAAAAGTAATGGAAGAGGACACAGGTGCCTGGCCCACACTGGGCAAATGAGCTCCTTTCCTGTGACTACTGGGTTTGGGGCCAAGAGAATTGACTGAGTTTACCTCTAGCCATTAAGGGAAATAAATGTAAAATCCACAACTTTGCTATCCGTAATTTTTTTTTTTCTGCATGGAGAGAAAATATTTACAGTAAGAAGGAGGACAATTGGGCACCCAGGGATGAGAAACAGAGTTCTGTCAGCATTGAATTACATTCTGTTTTAGTTGTTTCAGTGGCTCAGATACATCCAAATTGTGCTACAGCTTGATATTTTCTTTTTTTTTTTTTTTTTTTTTTTAATAGAAAAAAATTTTTTTTTTTAAATTTATTTTTTATTGTGGAGAAGGGGCAGGGAAAGAAGGCGGGGGAAGAGGTGAGTGACAGGGTCGGGCCAGTGGCATGGTATCACATTGGCTGTATCTAGGTAGAGGCAGTTTCAGGCCGGGCCTTGATGAGTCGTTGCTACGCGGAAGTAGCTCGATGGATCCGCTTCTAGTCAGGCTCGGGAAGTTGCACTAGGCCTCAGGCACATGGCAGGGCCCAACAATTCC
>CAUYPK010166046.1:0-51092 GCA_963574355.1 Loris lydekkerianus | reverse complement strand
GCGTTTCTTCTCTGGGAAACCTCAGTTTTTACTAATAGGACCTTCAGTGGCTTGGATGACACCCACCAACATTATCAAGGGTAACCTTTACTTAACGTCTGCTGCCCACATCCATGTCTGCAAATATCCACTAGATGCCTTTCCAGGAAAATCTAGACCAGCGGTTCTCAACCTGTGGGTCATGACCCACAGGAAGTGTATTAAAGGGTCACGGCACTAGGAAGCTTGAGAACCACTGATCTAGACCATGTCTGATCAGACAACCGGGCATCACAACCCAAGGACTGCCTCAGCAAACTCAGGTGTGCACTTGGCCTTGGGGCCTGCAAGAAGCTGGCTCAGGAAACCACAGGACTTGGCAATGAGCTGTTCCCCTTCCCACTTCCCGTTCAGTACTAGCCTGCCAAGCATGCAGAAAGGCTTCAGAGTGTGCTCCAGGAGCTACCAACCTTGGGGGCCTGACCTGGACACAGGAGCCAGACAAGAGGCCCTTTCCCGCCCACTCATTTTGCTGTCTGTGAAGGTTACGTTTTATGTATCAGCCTCCTTGGTGGTGGACTGGGAGTTTGGAATTGTGCAGAAAAATATTTGTTCGATTTTATGCCTAGCGAGGTAGTATCTAGGTTCATAAGTGGGACCTCCCGGAGAAAAAGACCTGGTGTTTAGCAGCTCTCTCCAGCGAGGTAAAAGGAGAGGTCTTTTGTTCCCTGCTCACTAGCAGATAGCCTGTGGCGGGCCTCCTGCTTGGGGGAGGGGTCTCCGGCCTCTAGTCCATAGGCTTCCTTCGTACCTGTAATTTGTTTTCTTGAATGCTCTTCCTTGGAGTTACAGCTTGCTGAACTTCTTTCTTGGCTCAGCTCCCCAACTTTGGCTTTATAGAGTCCGATTCTGTCCAGCTTTTCTCCCGCTGGTCAAGAGCCTCTGCCAAGGGTGGCACCTGCGGCTCAGTGAGTAGGGGCTGGCCCCATATACAGAGGGTGGTGGTTTCAAACCCAGCCCTGGCCAAATTGCAACCTAAAAATAGCCAGGCTTTGTGGCGGGCGCCTGTAGTCCCAGGTACTTGGGAGGCTGAGGCAAGAGAATCACCTAAGTCCAAGAGTTGGAAGTTGTCATGAGCTCTGATGCCACAGCACTCTACCAAGGGTGACAAAGTAAGACTCTGTCTCTTAAAAAAAAAAAGAAAGAAAAGAAAGAAAGAGCCTCTGGCAAGGGTTGCTACTAGTCAGCCATCTTCCCAGAGTTCCATTTTTCCCAAATCTTGAAAGTATGATGATGATATTTTAATGGGGATTGCATTGAATCTGTAGATTGTTTTGGGTAGTGTAGACATTTTCACAATGTTGATTCTTCCTAGCCAAGAGCATGGTATGTTCTTCCATTTGTTGAATATCTTCAGCTACATCTTTAGTTAGGATTTCATAATTTTCTGTGTAGAGGTCCTTGACCTCTTTTGTTAGATCCATTCCTAGATGCTCCTTCTTCTTCCTCTTCCTCTTCCTCTTCCTCCTCTTCCTCTTCTTCTTCCTTTGAAGCTACTGTGAAGGAAATTGTGTCCTTGATTAGCTTCTCATCTTGGCTGTTATTGGCATATACAAAGGCTACTGCTTTGTGGACACTGATTTTATATCCTGAGACATTGCTGTATTTTTGGATCATTTCCAGGAGTCTTGTGGTTGGGTCTTTGGGTTCTCTTAAGTATAAGATCATATTGTCAGCAAATAGCAAGAGTTTGACCTCCTCTGCTCCCATTTGGATACCCTTTATCTCCTCTTGCCTAATTGTATTGGCTAGAACTTTAAGCACTATGTTGAATAGCAGTGGCAATAGAGGACAACCATGTCTGGTTCCAGTTCTGAGTGGAAAAGCTTTCAGTTTTACTCCATTCAGTAAAATATTAGCTGTTGGTTTGTCATAGCTGGCTTCAGTCAGTTTCAGAAATGTGCCACCTATGCCTAAAGTCTTCAGTGATAGAATTCTGGTGTGAAGCCATCTGGACTGGGTTCTCTTCAGTGCTCTAATTAGAAAAGGATGCTGGATTTCATCAAACGCTTTTTCTGCATCTATTGAGAGGATCATATGGTCTTTGTTTTTGCTTCTGTTGATATGGTAAATTTCATTTATGGACTTGTGTATGTTAAACCAGCCTTGCATCCCTGGGATAAAACCTACTGGATCATGACAAATGATTTTTTTTTTTAAATGTGTAGTTCTAATCTATTGGCTAGGATTTTATTGAGAATTTTCGTATCTATATTCATTTGTGAAATTGGTCTGAAATTCTCCTTTTTATTTGGGTCTTTTCCTGGTTTTGTTATCAGGGTGATGTTTGCATCATAGAACGTGTTGGGGAAGATCCCTTCCTTCTCAATTTTTTGGAATAATTTTTGCAGTAAGGGTATAAGCTCTTCTTTGAAGGTTTGATAGAATTCTGGTGTGAAACCATCTGGACTGGGGCATAAAAAGACCCAACAATCCCATATATCAATGGGCAAGAGAACTGAATAGAACCTTCTCTAAAGAAGACAACAAATGGCTAACAAAAATGAAAAAATGCTCATCGTCCCTAATCATCAGAGAAATGCAAGTCAAAACCTGAGATATCACCTATACCCAGTGAGAATGGCCCACATCACAAAGTCTCAAAGGTGCAGATGCTGGCATGAATATAGACAGAAGGGAACACTTTTACATTGCTGGTGGGACTGCAAAATAATACAACCTTTTGGAAAGGAAGTATGGGAACTCTTCAAAGAACTCAAATTAGACCTCCCATTTGATCCTGCAATCCATCTACCCAGAAAGAAAGAAAAAAAAAATCCTTTTACCATAAGGACATTTGCACTGGACTGTTTATCACAGCTCAATTTACAAATTACAAAATGTGGAAACAACCTAAATGCCCAGCAACCCAGGAATGGATTAACAAGTGAGGTATATGCATAACGTGGAATACTATTCAGCCACTACAAAAGATGGAGACTTTACATCTTTTGTATTAATCTGGATGGAGGGGGAACACATTCTCCTTAATAAAGCATACCAAGAATAGGGAAGCAAGAATCCAATGTACTCTATTCTAATGTGAAGACAGTAGATGAATCCCGAACAATTAAAAAAATTCTTATATTCTTTGCATTTTCCCAGACTTTTACAATAGTTATGATTTTTTTATATATTAAAAACAAAGCTCTTTTCCCTGAAATAAAAGCATCAGGGTTCCCTTCCTCTTTTGCCCTCTGGCTCAAGTCCCAGCTCCCAGCCCCAGGCAAGATCCAATCTGGGATGGGCCCCACTGGTGGTTACATTTCCAATTCCTCCTGGCTTGGCTCAACTGAGGAAGAGTTAGAGTCCCACCCTTGGGTGTGTCCTTGGAGATTTGAATGATTAACTGTATGAGCTAGGTGTCAGAGGGTTTAAAAAGGATCTATTTACATACGTTAACCACTACGGGTTTTGCAACTTTCAACTTTCATTCTGTATTGAAGTGAGAAAAACCCAAAACAGTAAAAAGGATGTCATTTAAAGGATGACACCCCAGTCCCAGAGGGTGGCAGCTGACTTCCAACAGCTCCTGGTCCTGGGGCACCTGCTGCACCAGGGCCTGCTGGTACAGTCTCCAAGCTCATCTCTCTGGGTGAGAGCAATTAACTCCAGGGCCCACAGGAGGACAAACCCTCCCAGGAACTAAGAAGACTCAGCACATTTCTCCAGGCAGTTCCTGACCCAGGGAGCTGCTTTACCAGCCCAGAAGCACCCATTTCACCACTAAGGCCTTTACTCTGGACTTGAAATGGATTTGAATGCACAGTTAACAAAGACCCACTTTCTACATGCTTTCCCTGAGGCCAGTTAGAATGCTGGGACGCCTTCCACTGGCTGCCCATGTGACTCCAGGCAGAGGCAGCCTGGAGCCAGGCTTCAGGAGGAAGCAGGAGGCCGTGCTGGATTCAGGGCCTTTGGTGCCCCTCTCCCCCACCCCGCCATGCACATAACCAGCTTCCCAGCTGGAGCTCTGCCCAGCCCCTCCCACAGATGGTCACACATCCCAGCACATCAGAACTTTCTGGTGGCTTTTCCTGTTTAGTAGGGTGAATGTCCCACTGAACTGCCAGTTTCTCAAGGAAAGGGCCCCACACATGGGGTGCTCGGTACATGCTGCAGGTCCACGGCACTGACTGGCCACCAGAGCCCAGGGTGGCCCCTCCTCCCAGCTTCCCTCCCCTCCCTGACGGGGCCTGCTTGTTGCCCAGTGTCCTCTTCCCCATCTTTAGGTTCCAGGTCTCAGAACTTTCTCTAGGAGCCACTGCCCAGCTCAGGCTTCTCCAGGCATGAGCATGGCTGAATCTGGCTGATTTGGGCTCAGCATTTACTGGGTCATAAGGTTTGACTCAGGGGTGTGTCACATCACCCACCCAGAGGCCCAGACAGGGCCTTTGTAGGGACTGGGGAAAGGGGGGGGGGGGGAGAGAGAGAGTGAGAGATGAATCTCTTGCACTATAGACACTCTGGGCCTGCGAGAGGTGAGGCAAAAAGTCTAGCTGTCAGTGGAGCTAGCACAGTGGAGGAATAGTCAAGCAAAGGAAGCAAGGAAAGAAACTGGCACACCGGGTGCTGGACACAGCGTTTAGCCCTTGGTCAAGCCACAGCTGACAGGGACCTTCAGTCTTGAGAGCCAATAAATTTCCTTAAATCACTTTGGTCAGATTCTTGCCATTTACAACAAAGAGAGTCAAAGTGGAAGCACCTCCTTCCAGGCACTGCAGCCACACCAGTGTCTTGGTCCCCTTCCTCTCTGCTGCTACCCTATACTGACGGAACCCTCTTTTCCAGGCCTTGGGCAAGGGGCTCTAGGCAATCTCTTGACTGCTTTCTGTACAGCTACTCACTCAAATTGATAGCAATATTCTCATCTTACAGGTGCAAAATTCAGGGCATGAGAGTGCACAGGCAGCTGGTATAGGAGAGAGGGCACCTGTGCAATGCCCCTGGTAAGGGTCCCCTTTCTGCCCAGCGTCTCCCTCTTCTAACGGGGCTTCCCTGGGCCTGGAATGCTGGAGTGATTCTCCACGCCTCTCCTGGAGTGCGGAACCTGCCCCAGTGCACTGCTGAGTCCACACTCCCCCTGCTTCCTGTCCTGGCAGCAGACCGAGCCATTGCCCACTCGGGCAGGGCCTGGCAGCTGGCCCTGGGCCTGGCCTTGGGGTGCAAAAGGGACTGGATGGCCCTGCCCTTCAGATGCCTTGAGATCTCTTACCCTTAGCAAAAGAGTCATTAAAAGGCAAGGATATGTTCACCAAAGGGCTCAGGAGAGGAAGTTCTCCTAGTTGGATGCTGTTGACTCTAGGATGGCCATGAGGATTAAACAGAGCTCCTCACGAGGCACTCAGTGCACATGGCAGGTGCTCAACAGAGCTGCCACTTTAGTCAGCAAATACAACCCAAACACCCACTCGGTGCCAACATCCAATTAAACACACCTGATTTCCATAGTTCATTGGATTGTTCTAGACAGGAGAAAATGTGGTCAAGTGAGTGGAACTAGAGTAGTCTTTTCAGCCTCCGCACTCAGAGGCAACAAGCCCTATGGAACGCGGCTTCCCCAAGGCTTTCCTGTCCCCATCCAAAACCAGAGTGCTGCCTCATTGCAAACCCACTATTGCTGGGGCCTCTGAAGCAATGTGTGTTCCTGACTCCATCCCCATGGTGGCCCCTTGGTGGGGGGTGACTCTGACACACTGTGGGAAAGGCATCTGCAGAGACTCTTAAAAAATAAACCCGCCCCTCTGTGCCCTCCCCTCCCCCACTGCCCCGGCCCGTTGGTACCTCCAGTCTCGTCCGGTCCACATCTTTGGGCAGTTTCACACGGAGTCGGTTTGTTACGATGAGGGAATCATAAGGGTAGATCTGTCGGGGAGGAAGCCACAGGGTTACCTCAAGAAGCAGGTGTGCGCTGGCCCCAAAGAGCTAAGCAACTGGGAATAATACATACGTGTGTTTCATCGGACACACACATTTCACAGGGAAAGCACAACAGAAAGGAACTTTTAACCTGGGCAGGTGCAGCGCGGCACGAAGTTCAGTGTGAGAGCGCAGGCCCTCTTACCTTGTATTCTGTAAGAGAGAGAGCGGAGACCACGGGCAGTTTAGAAAGTGCAAGAACTGTCTCCAGGTGGCTGCCATTCCCGCCCTGGGACTGCCCCATCCCCACCCTACAGGCCAGGCCCAGTCTCTGAGCAGCTTGCTCTGGGTTCTACTCTCGGGCTGCAGGGGGCAGGCTCTGAAGGCCTCCCGTGGGAAGGGAGCAGGGCATGGCCAGGCTGGCGGCCAGACTGGAAGCTGGACGGCACACTGTGCTTCTCAGCTGGGGCACCGTCTCCCCAGTGAAAGACTCCAAGGAAGATGCTCAGTTTCCCACCTGCACAGTGTGCACTCCTGGGAAACATTGGGGGGGTGTTGTGGAGACTGACATCCCATCACGGTCTGACCCTCTGGTTTCTCACCATCTCATTTTCTTACTCTTGACTTCCTCTTTTTATACCCCTTCTTTTATAGGGTGAGCTTTTTACCCTAGCTTTTTTTTTTTTTTTTAGAGACAGATTCTCGCTTTATCGCCCTTGGTAGAATGCTGTGGCATCACACAGCTCACAGCAACCTCCAGCTCTTGGGCTTAGGCGATTCTCTTGCCTCAGCCTCCCGAGTAGCTGGGACTACAGGCGCCCACCACAACACCCAGCTATTTTTTTTTTTTTTTTTTGGTTGTTGTTATTGCAGTTCGGTCAGGGCTGGGTTTGAACCTGCCACCCTTGGTATTTGGGGCTGGTGCCCTACCCACTGAGCCACAGGCGCCACCCTTCACCCTAGCTTTTAAAATGTTTTCCTTCCAGACTAAAAGCATCTTATTAAATAAATAAAATAGTGCAAATGGCAGGGCCTCCACACACACAGAACCCATGGAAGGCAGGGTCTCCCAAACCTGGGCCCCCAACCTTCTCAGAAGGGAAACCCTGAGTTGGGGCCAGTCCCCAAGTTTCTCCCCATGCCACAGGAGAACCAAGATGTGCCAGCTCTGAGGCCTGGAGACTTGGAAAGCCACTTAGAAGAAGCAGGCTGCAGTGCCTAGGTGGTCCATCATCTAAGTGTCAACCAGTTCACAAGAGCCAGGATCCCCCATTACTGGCCAGAGTGACAAGGAGGTGAGCTCTGCCTTCTGCCAGACATTAGTACGTGACCAGGAGGCCACTCTGGTAACACCAACCTCCCAGCAGCCCTCCACTGTGTGCAAGCTGCTGCATGGCCAGCAAGAATAGAGGCAGGGTTGAGCTAGCTCCCTACCACTCACACTGGGAAGCCTTTTGTTTGTGACTTGGTTTCCCCCAGTGACACAGACTGTCACCCAAGTCAGGAGGGGAAGCATCTCGGCAGTGCTAGAGTGGAGGTAAGTTGCTCCTTGTCTGGCAGAGTGGGAACGAGCCCACTCTTCCCTGGCGTGCCCCTTCCTGCCATGTTGTGCCTTCTGCCAGCAGGCCCTGGCAGGGAGTGGTCGCAGTAGTCAGAATGAGACTTGTGGACATTTGTTAGTAACCCCTGCCCAGGCCAGAGACCCATGGGGGTCCCCGCTCTGTGTACCTCGCATGCCCCAGCTGGCATCCGGGTCTGCTCCACACGGGGCCAGGTTGGCATTCTGGAAGAGAAAGAGAGATTGGGCGGCAAGAGGCAGGTGAAGGGGGGGTGGGCGGACAGGGGCCAGGAGACGACCCCTCCTCATGGCCTTGGTCCTCACTCAGCCTGGGAAGGAGGGTGTCCACCATAGCACAGCAATGGGGCACAGGCAACAGAGGGACGGATGCAGCAGGGCTTGGAAGGGGAGTGTCCAGGACGCCTGCACCTATGGGACTTCTGGCGTTCATGCTCGGGGGATTTGCTCATCAAATGCCTCCACGGGGAGGCCTTCGCTGACCCTGCTTATCTTGCCAACTCTGACTCCTTTGGCAGCCACTCCCAGGTACCTGGGTCCCTTGCTCTGCAGCTGACGTTATTGACAGCAGCAGCTCACGCAGCACTAGGCACAGTGCTTTGTGGACACCAGCTGCTGATCTGAGGGCTCCTGTCCCCCTCCTGGTGGGCTCCTGAGTTTAGCTCCTAGAACCCACTGTGCCCAGGTGCTCAGGGAGCCCCGGCTCCACGCTGGGCCCTCTGTCTCCTGCAAGATGCCACGGGAGAAGCCTGGGCCACTATCTCCTGAACTAGGCCCTGTCTCATGGGAAAGCTACTCTATTCCCAGAAAGTCACTGAGGTATTAGAGATACACGCAGCTGGGTGTCCAAGTCAACGTCCATCCACCCCATGAAAGCGTGGCACTGATAGCAGCTCTATGTGCGGCTTTTTTGAGGATTAAAGGAGTCAGTGTCTGTAAAGCCCTGGCACAAAGCCTGGGATATTGTAAGCACTCCTATAGAATATCCATGCCTCTGACAATGACACGGCAGAGGTGACGTTCCTGGAGACAAAGCACTGAGGGCCCCCAGCCCTGTCTCTGATGCCATGGAATTTGCCCACGCACGATCATATCAGGGCATCATGACCATTAATGCCTGGAGCTCCCTCTCCCTGCTGCCCACCTGGAAACATCACCCACGCATCCTGCAAACATCTTTGCAGGGTCTGCCCCCACCCCCCCACCCCCGCTGTAAGACATGCATCCAGCTGCTGCAGCAGTTAGTCAATCCCTGACCTGTTCTGCCCCTGCCCCATGCTGGCACCTGGTGTTTGCATCATGAGTCACACTGTGGTGGTCCAGTGGCTGGTCACAGTGGACAGACCCCCTTGAAGAAAATATATTATTCATTCCCAGGACCGGAATCCCCAGCACCTACTACAGGGTCTGAAATGGGGTCAGGGCTCCTGGCCAGCGCTTCTGAAATTGAGTACAGGGATTAAATTGCAATGAAGAGAGTTCTGCAGCCAAAGGGGAGACTGTGTGCCTCACCGATGGGTCTGTTACAGGGGAAGGTGCTTCAGCAGCAGCACTGCACTAGGCAGTCAGTGAGGCACCTATTACAGAGAGCACAGGAGCAGAAGACCTCAGAGAGCACAGAGTCAAACCTGCCCATATGAAACAGGAACACTGAGACTCAGACAGAGGCTGGACCTTCCTTTTGTCTTGACGCTGAACTCACCAGGCTGGGACCAGGCTCATGAGTGGGGTAAGTTTATGAGCCAAGGGTTGGAACTTTAATTTTCTTTTTTCTTTCTTTCTTTCTTTCTTTCTTTCTTTCTTTCTTTCTTTCTTTCTTTCTTTCTTTCTTTCTTTCTTTCTTTCTTTCTTTTTTCTTTCTTTCTTTCTTTCTCTCTCTCCCTTTCTTTTTTTTTTTTTTTTTTTGAAATAGTATTGTTCTGTCACCCAGGCTAGGTGCAGTGGTGTCATCATAATTCACAGTAACCTCAAACTCCTGGGCTCAAGCAATCCTCCTGCCCCAGACTTCCAAGTAGCTGGGGTTGCCGGCATTCACAACACCGCTAGCTTTCCTATTGTTTACTAGAGACGGAGTCTCACTCTTGCCAGGCTGGTCTCAAACTCCTGACCTCAAGCCATCCTCCCACCTCAGTCTCCCAGGATGCTAGGCACCGTTCCCAGGCTAAATTTTTGATATTTTGTTCATCATGGAAGTCTTTGGCATTAATTCAGATTTCTAACAAAATTGCCTTGAAGTGTCTTGATGATGGTCTTTTGGTTAGCACCTCACTTGGCCTCATCCAGATCCTGGCCCCAGACCCTGAGATGGAGTCCTCTCTATGGGCTCTTGCCTCTGCCACTTCACAAATAACTTTTGGGAGTTTCCAAGAAAAGTTTTGAGACATTCTTTCAGTCGCAGACGAGCACCACCAGGTGCACCTGTCCGTGAGTGTGGCAGCCCTGTCTGCCTGGCCTCTGTGATGGGAAGAGAAATACTGCCCCCTGGTGCTGTATGCCTGCATCGCAAGCTGCCAAAACTCCTGGGCCACTTTGGATGGTTGGAAACTCACTTCCCAGCAGCAAAACTAGCTTCCTCTGGCGTTCCTTGCTCTTAGACAAGAGGGAGACTCCAGGATGGAGAGGAGACATTTTCCAGGTGGAGGAGGGAAACAGATAAGACCAGATCAGGGAAAAGCTGTGAAGTGGGAATGGAGTCTGATTGCCTCAGTGTGTGGGCTGGCAGGTGGGCCACGAGGTCAAGGGGATACCTCAAAGGCAGCGCCACCAGGCCTATTTCTGGCTGACCCCTATAGGTCTCAGTGGAGGCACCAGAGATTTTTAAAGCAACAAATTATTCACTTGTCCATTTGTCTGGCACTTAGGACGTACTGCTGCTCTATAATACGTTCCCTAATCTTCTTGGCAATCCTAGGAGCTGGGCACTATTATCACCATTTTACAGATCAGGCTCAGAGAAGTTAAGTAATTTGTCCCCAAAATACATGGAACTGTAAAAATTGGAACCCATGTGTTTTATTTTCCAAAAATTATACTGAGATTGCTGATTGGAATTCAAATTGTGGCCATCGCCATTAGCCACTGGCCACCATTATTTCCTTGCTAACCTCCACACTGGGCTCAGCCACTGATAGGAACATGAGAGAGGGTAGGGACTTTCTTTTTAGTTCACTCATATTGGAACCTCGCTACAGAGCCTATAAAAAATTTCACTGTCATAATGCTATTTTTCCTCAAAGCAACCTCAGGAGGTAAGGATCATTTTTTTCTTAAAGACTAGTAAGTAATTTGCCCAAAGACCAGGCTGGAATTTGAACTCAGAGCTATCTGATGCTGACACGTGTAGTCTTTCCAAGACTACAATTTGGAAATATCAAACTTCTATAATTTGTTAAAATGTTCTTTATAGTCACACATAATAAACACTTTTATAAATGTTTTATGAACATGTGAAAAACTGATTCAAAAGACACAGTTCTTTTCATACACCTATTAAAGTTTGCTGTTTGCCATATTCAATGACTCTATGTACCTTTTGGTTATTTTTTGATCCATATGTCTTATTCAAGAGTCATATTTAAATCATCCGCCACACTTGCACTTTATCACGGGGTCTGACATTGCCATGTTGCTTAATGCACTTCAGTTTAAGAATGCTAAGACTGCTTTATTAACTTAGTCTTTAGGGTGAATTAGTCCCCTCTTTATACTATTAATTCTATTTATATGCCCTTTAACTTTGGCTTTTACCTTATGTGATATTAATATTACCACTCTTGCTTGCCTTATATTTGTGATTTTAGTATCTCTTTTTTTGTTTTTGTTTTTTAGGAGATAGCCTGTTGCCCAGGCCGGTCTTGAACTCCAAAGGCCAAATGATCTTCCTACCTCGCCTTCCCAAGTTGCTGGGACTATAGGTGTGTGCTGCTGAGCCTGGCTGCTTTTAGTATCTCTTTCTCATTCTTTTACTTCTGATCATTTTAAAAATAATTTTTTGAGTTAGAAAAAAAAATACAATCAGTCCCTTTGCATTTAGCATTAGGCTTTTTCAAAACAGGACTCCTTCCAGGGAGTTACCACAAGGATCTGCTGCTGGCCAGTGAGCCAGCCCTTCTTAGCAAACAGGTGGCCCATGCCAGCTTCATTACACCTCATCCACAGGATACCTGCAGCAGGTGGCTGTTATCTTGTTCTCTTCAGGGGTAGGTTGTGAGCACCTGCCAAGTGTCAGGAACTGTGGCAGGCTTGGTTATCAGGATATTTTAATGACCTGTGGAACATATGGTGCAAGGTCAAGGGACCCTTATAACAAAATCCTCTTGGAGTAAGACTCAGGAAAATCTTTGCCTCCCCAGATTTCCCTTCTCCCATGAGAGAGTTGGAACCGCATGGCTGGTTGTGGCTGCCTCCAGGAAGCTTGGAGCTAAACTTCGATAGCTTTTCTTATGTAATATTCTTTGTTTCAGATGTAATTTTCTCCTATAGTTTGCTCCTCTCTTCCTTCCTGATTGGTGTTAATGGCATTTTGTTCTCACTACATGCGTCCTTTTACTTTAAGCCACCCAGAATTCTTCTGAAAGTAAAAACGTACCAAGAAACAATCTAACATATGACTTTGGAGCACCTGAGGCCACTGTCAACAATGCAAGGACAAGCACTGCCAGGGGCCCTGCAGGGTGAGGGCAAGTGTCCGGGTGCTGGGCATGGCTGCCCTGCAGAAGGCTGGGCACCGGAAAGATCCTGATGAAAAACTGGCATCAAAGTACAGAAAAGGCTTAAAAAGAGTGAAAAAATTTAGAAAGTTAGCTAGGAAAAAACAATCCCAAAGCAAAGTCATCAATTGTATTCGCCCCTCTCCCACACCGAGCAATGTGAAAGCCAAAAATCTTCATGTGATGATAGACTCTGTCTCTAGGGGCTCTCCGAGGGTCCGTAGAGGGGGCACGAGCCCCGTGACACTCTCCTTCCACCCTTTAGGCTGCAGGATAAACACAGTCACAGAGTGTTTAGTTCTTAATTCTGCGAGGCTTAAGAGTCTGCTCTCAATAGTTCCCGGGGAATGAAATGAAGACTGTCCCTGCCAGGATGATCTGGGTCAGCAGTTCTCAAACTCCCGGGCAGTGGAACCGTGACCTTCTCTGCAGATGCGGGGTGCCTTAATCAGCATTGTTTTTGGTGCATTAATGACAAAAGAAAATTCCTAGAGGATGTACAGCCCAGGCTTCAATGACACGGGACTAACCAGGAAGCAAAGGCCTTTCTTTTGCTCTTCCTCTGCACATTGGAAAAGTCCCAGGACCTGACTGGGTGGGTAGAACACCTCGCCTTGGTCCAGACCGTGAACGCTACACTCACTGGCCCCCGAGTGAGAGAACAGCTGCTCCAGGTAGAAGAGAACATTCCCACTGCCCAGGACCCCTGACCTTGAGCTTAGGGACATCAGGGGTCCTGCGGACACTGGCCCAGCTTTCTTAACCCCACTGCTTTCCCTGTGGAGGATGAAGGGTAGAGAAATCCTTTGAAGAAAATTCAAAGCAGCATGCCACGTGTGTGTTCCCCCACTGGCCCATTGCGGAACGGGAGGAGTGGTTAGTGGGGGGTGGGGGTTCACTAGAATCAAACCATGCAGAGGTGCCCAGGCTGGGGGAGTTCCCAAGAGGCTGGCCCTAGGACCAGAGCACAGCAGCAGGTCAGACAGGGCCTGAAGAAGACAGAGAATAAACGCTGGCCTGAGAGGACACCCCACAGCTCCTGGAGACAGAGTCCTGTGGCCTTGACCTGGAGGACAGGATGCCCCTGGGGAGGCTGCTGCTGGGTTACACACTCATTGCCAGGACTGCTCTGGTGCAACAAATGGGGAATTCTTTGGAGAAGTGAATTGCCTTCATATACAGACCAATTTTCTCAGACTGGGCAAAAGCTAAAGGGACTCCTAGGCTGTGTGTGTGCACGTGTATGTGTGCACATGTGTATGTCAGGGGGTTTGGTACCATCAGGCCTTCCCTACCCTGGGGATCCTCACTACAGACCTAGTGACGCTGTGGGAGGAGGGATGAAAATGAGTTAGTCTTCATAGGGGCTGACCATCCCAGGACATTCCATGATCCCCAGCAAACAAAGCACCCTCTTCTTTGCCTGAAATGCCCCTGACCTCTCTGCAGGGATAGTCAGGCACCAGACAATCTGGGCTCATACTTAGATGTCCCAAGATTTGGAAGACTCAGGACAGGGGATAAAAACAGTCTTCAGCTAGAAGTGGCCAAAGAAAGAGTAACTGGGAGCTGATCTGGGCTCTGTGCAGTCTCAGATGATAACCCTGGGTGCTCAAGATGCATGGTGATGGTCACAGTAACAGCGCTGGAGAGCTTATGGCAATCCAGGTGAGGGAGTGGATGTCTGGCTTACACTGCCTGGTGAAATATGACGACCTTTCAAGGTCCCTGTCAGGCTCTGCAGCACAGGAGGGGTCAGGAGGGGCTTCTTAGAGCTGGGGATGGTCACTCTGGGTAGTCTCCTTCCTTCCCCTGGGGAGGAAGGGTGGTGGCAGGTCTGGTTTAATCCTGGTATGGAAAAAGCGGTGGTGACAGTGGCAGCCCTCAGCAGTGTCAGGCAGAGGAGACGGGGCAGGGTCCCAGGCCTCTCCTGCTTCTGTGTAGTCGGGAAGCTGTGGGAAGCGTGCTCAGACTCACAGCCATCGTTAGTACGCCGCAGGCTGGGAGGGGGCAGGTACCTACCCAGTGGTCCAAGCCATTCTTTCCGTGTCCTGGGAGAGAGTCAGATTTGGAATAGGGGGGTCCTGAAACAGACACAGCACAGCTTTGTCACGCGCGCATACGGGAGGCAGCAAGGCGGGGCATAGCCCAATGTGGGCTGCTGCCAAGATCAGGTGACTTGAAGGAGACCCCCCAGGATCAAGACCTGCCTCGTTTGTGACCTCCTGTCCCTGGGCACCAAATAAGATTCCAGGGAGGGGGAATGCCTCAAGCCTGCCCATGACATGAGGAGCTCTATGGGGCCCAAACCACAGCCCCGCTGGCCCTTGTGTGCATGGACAGGCTTGGGCCTGGACACTATGTGGGACCTGAGCCAAGCTCCTCATTTTGAAATTCAGGAGAGCTGAGGGCAGAGTGAGAAAGGGGCCAGTCTTGGTACCCCATGGGAGAGGTAGGGCCGGAGGGAACAGGAGGCCACCAGCAACCAAATGGGGCCTGGAGACAATCTTATTTCTAAGAAAAATTTGAGGGATGTGCAGTTGGGGGATTTCATATTACACTCCTAACTTCCAGCTTCTCTGGTCAAGTGATCTGGCCCTCCTGCCCCAGCCTGTCCATCTCTCAGTCCCTGGATTGGGGTGGGAGTTGGAGACCTCCCAACTAACCTCTTCAGTGCCATGTTGGGGGAGAGCAGAGAGGAAGCTCTGACCTTGTGCCCTGAACACCTGCCTGGCTCAGCCATGGTACGAGTGTCTTCACTCCAGAAGGGAAGGAAATGGCAGAGACAGGCCCCTGGAGGCGCCAGGACCCCTACGCTTAGGAGATCTGTACTAGGTCCCTCAATATCTGGCCTTTGGACACTTAAAAGTATAGAGGCCATATCCACTTCATCTGGGCCCGGCTCCCAGCATCACAGGCCAACCATGCACAAGGCCTAATGTCAGTGCTTGCTCCTGGGAGCCATCAGGCTGCCCCACGGGGCCTCAGAGGGTCAGCAAGGGTCCTCCAGATATGTGGCTTGGCCAACTCCTCTCTCTTTACAGAAGGGGATCCAGGCCCACAGACATGCAGGCCCTTGTCTGGGGTCACCTAGCGCGGAAGGGACACCCCAGGGTGTCAGACCAGGCCTCCTGAGTCGTAGTCCTGAACAGTGGTTCTCAACCTTCCTAATGCCGTGACCCTTTAATACAGTTCCTCATGTTGTGGTGGTGACCCCCCAACCCCCCAACCAACCCCCCAACAAAAGTATTTTTGTTACTACTTCATAACTGTAATTTTGCTACTGTTATGAATCATAATGTAAATATCTGATATGCAGGATGTATTTTTATTGTTATAAAGGGGTTGCGACCCACAGGTTGAGAACGGCTGCTCTAGGAAATGCCTGCTTTCCAACTGATGCTCAGAACCAGGCCTACTCTGGGATCCCAGGGACACTCCAGGTGAGATAGGAGTTTCTTCTCGGCCCAAGATATTAGAGCAGTGGTTCCCAAAGTGAGATCAGCCTCACCAGAGAAATTGTCAGAAATGTAAACTCTTAGGCCCTATCCCAGGCCTTCTGCGTTACAATTCTGAGGCTGGGGTCCAGTGATCTGTGTTTTCACAAGATACACTAAGGTCTGGAAACAATTTCCTTCTGGCCTCAGGGACAGCAAATGTCCTCAGCTGTATCCATTCTCCACTCTTAAGCCAGTAAGTCTTCCCCTGAGTGCACACTGCAATCACCTTAGCAGCTTGCAAAATCCCAGCACCTGGGCTGCGGTATACTGGTCTCAACATTTAGCCACTTCACATGCAGCGTGGAAGTCTTACTTTCATCAAGGTTGCTTTGCTATCCCTGCATTTTAACTACAAAGGTCTTAGCTGTTTCTTCTACACACTTTGAGCACCTCTATCAGACATTCAAATGTGATTTAAGAAACTCAAGAAGAGAAAGATAGTCTGTTATATTTTATCCCCGTTTTTACCTATTCTGATGCCCCTTCCCTTCTGAAGCTCAGAGCCCCTTTGTTTTCTTTCTTTTTCTTTTTTTTGAAACACTACGTCACTCTTGGTAGAGTGCAGTGGCATCACAGCTCACAGCAATCTCAAACTCTTAGGCTTAAGCGATTCTCTTGCCTCAGCCTCTCGAGTAGCTGGGACTACAGGTGCCCGCCATAATGCCCGGCTATTTGTTGTTGTTGTTGTCGTTGTTGCAGTTGTCATTGTTGTTTAGCAGGCTTGGGTCAGATTTGAACCCACTAGCCCCAGTATAGGCGGCCTAATCACTGAGCTACAGCTGCCGAGCCAGAGTCTGTTTTTTTACCATTTCCTTTCTGTTTGGAGAACATCCTTCAGCTGCTCTTTAAGGTAAGTCTGCTAGTGGCAACTTCTCTTGGCTTTCCTATGTCTGAGAATGTTTTTATCTCCCACTCATTCCTAGAGGACGTTTTCACTGAATACAGAACCCACACGGACCGTTCTTTTCTTTCAGCACGTGAATAACGTTGTGCCACTTCTGTGGGTCTCCAGAGTTTCTGCTGAGAAACTTGTTGTCATTCAAACTCGTGTTTCCCCTAAAGATATGTCTCTTCTCTTTGGCTGCTTTCAAGACTTTTTTTCTGTGTCCTTAATTTTCAGAAGGTTAATTATGATGTGTCTTGGTGTGAATTTTTTGGGTTTCACTTTAATTCCTAGGGATTCATTCAGTTTCTTGACTTGGAGGTTTATATCTTTTGCCAAACCCTGAGCAAGAGTGAGACCCCGACTCATTAAAAAACAAAACAAAACCCAGCCAAGTGCCGTAGCGAGCACTTATAATCCCAGTGGCTTCTGGAGGCTGAGGCAGCAGGATGCTCACAGCCCAGGTCTGAGGTTGCAATGAACTACGATGCCATTGCACTCTGCTCAGGGCATAGGATGGGACTCTGTCTCAACAACAACAACAACAAAAAAGCAAAAAAATAAAATATAAGCAAGGAAATAAAAACATGATTTTCAGCCATTATTTCTTGGAATGCTTTTTGAAATCCATTCTCTTTCTGCTCTCCTTCTGGGAGTCCAATAAAACAAATACTGGCCCAGAGGTCCCTGAAGCTCTGTTGACTTTTTTTCTCTGTTGTTCAGATTGGATAATTTCTCTTCTTCTATCTTGCAGTTCATTGATTCTCCCCTCTGTCATATATGGCTTTTCTGCTATTGAATCCATCCAGAGAATTTTTTGTTTTGGTTGTTTTATTTTTCAATTCCATAATTTTCATTTGATCCTTGTAAAAAATAACTTCTATATCTTTGGTGAGAACTTTATCTTTTTTCATTGCTTCTAAAGTATTTCTTATTGCTTGTTGAAGCATGTTTATTATGGATGACTTAAAATCCTTGTCAGATCATTCTGACTTCTGATTCTTCCCTGTGTTGAATCTGTTGGCTGTCTTTTCTCATTCATATAGTTTAACTTCATAGTTCTTACTGATGAGTAATTTTTCTAGTATGTGCTGGACATCTGAATTTTATGCTAGGAAAATAAATGGTTTCCCCATGCCTGAGCTCGGCCAAAACAGGCTCCCCTGTCATCCCTCTCAGAAGCCCATCCATGGCTGCTTTTGCCCTGGGCACCCTGCTGGGACTGCTGTGGGGGCCCTGAGAGTGTTCTCCTTAGGTCTGTTGTCCCCCAGGCTGGCTCATCGGAGATCAGAGTAACCTCTGGACATTTAAGGTGAGGCCTCCTGTTGGTGGAGGATTGTTAAATACAACAAGAGACACAGAGCTCACCACATTGCCCTGGGATGCTTTATAATAACTGACCAGTGAGCCACCCCCTGGGTAGCGCTCCATCAGGTCCCCAGTGTGTGGACAGGTGGCTGACTTTGCAGCCGGGTGGCCTGAGCAGGTTTGGCCCTCTCCTGGAGCTTTAGTGCCCCTGTCTGAGGAAGAAGGCGGCTGGAACCACCTTCAACCCTGAGTTGAACAGTGAACAAGAGACCTCTTAAATGGCCAGTCTAGAGTCCTCCCAAGGGCCACAACAGTGCTATATGACCTGCCACATGGGCCCTCTCACTGTTTCTCCAACATGTGACCATGACTCCACCCTAGGGTGGAGTGGGAGGAGTGCCTGCCTCCCAAATGTTGGCACTGTTCACCCCTTTGGCTACACGGCTTTCAAGCTCTGCCAGATAATGTCTCCCTCCCTGGCTATTTACTGTGTCTAAACACCATCTCCCTGCACAACACCAGCATCAAACTTGCCTGTGTCTCTCTACTCTCGCTAGAATGTCAGCTCCATGGGACAGGGAATTCTGTCTATTGTGACTGCTGTCCCTAGCTCATGAAATACACATGCTCCTAGACCTTCCATGGAGTTACATAAACCCCTTGTAAATTGAAAATATAAGTTAAAAACACATTTAATACACCCAAGCTACAGAACATCAAGGCTTAGCCCAGTTCAGCCCAGCCTACCTGCAACGTGCTCAGAGCACTCCCTTTAGCCTATAGCGAGGTAAAACCGTTCACCACAAGTAGAGCCTATTTTCTACTAAAGTGTGGAATACCTCGTGTAATTTACTGAATACTCTGGCAAGTGAGCAGCAGAATGGCTGTGTGGGTGCTCAAAGCATGGTTGATGGTTTCTACTGAATGCATATCACCATTGTTCCATCATAAAGTAAAAGAAATCACAAAGTGGGAGCACTGTGAGAGGGGCACTGTCTGCATTTGGTGACTGACTGGTGGGCAGCTCACCCCCTCTCGGGGCCTTGCTTTACCTGTTGTGCAAGGAGGAAATGGTGCCCCTACCAGACGCTTGCCAGTCCCATCAGATGCTCTCATGACAAATCAGGGAGTCTCTCTCTTTCAACCATGGACTAGGAAAATATGACCAGTGATTTTCTTCCCACCTTTGAAAAATGAAGAAGTAAAAGGGGAAAAGAGAAAGGCCATTTCGGAGCCAGGCCCTGACCTCCTTCCCTCCTGCAAGTGGGAAAAGAAACCCCATGGCAGAGGGGCCGTCTGCTAAGCCTCCCTTCCAATGGGCACCATGGCCAGGCCCTGGTCAGGGGTGGGGTGTGGAGGAGAGGCCAACATGTCCTATCAGACATGGGACTCCACGGGGGGCCCTCACAAGGGAGGGGACATACAGGTGACATGAAGTGCTAAAGCCACAGCCAGGTTTGCAGGCAAAGCAGCCCATACTGGGACCACCTTCTGCTGCCTCTGCTGCTAATTCAGAGCTTCTCTGACTCCATCTCCAAGCTGGTCCCACCACTCTCAGCTGCCACCCTCCCACCTCCCCACGTCTACTTCATGTGCTGGGATTTGAGAGGGGGAGGGCCTTCCTACGAACCACTGAGTCCTTTGGGCACTGTTTCCAGCTGGCCATGGGGGTTGTGTTACGCTGATACAACTCTGATTCCTGGGGGTGGAACGTGGGGGAACCTCAAAAGAGAGGACAGGACTTGAGGGTTAACAATGTGGGACCCTAAGCACCAGGAGTCCTGTCCACAGGGTTCAGGAGGGGCTGAGGTCAGTGAGCCCCATCCTGTAAGGCTCGAGGCCCTCTTCATGTAACAAAAAATCAGCAGCACCCCTTCCTGTGCAGAAGACAAGTTTATCGATAACAAAAGCTACTCCACATATAGTCCAGATAATGTCCCGTGTGTAATAGAAAAGGAGCTAGAAGTCATCTATAATAAATATACATTTCAACCTAAATCCCTCTGGTGTAGGGGCAGTGCTTGCTGAGAACCATGGGGGTATGGCATAGGGACGCCCCGCTGGTTTGTCACTGCTGTTTAATCCGGCTTCCCTGCTGGAAATAGAAACTGGCCAAGTCCAGAACTGGCTTTCTACTGCCTGGCACCAACCCCAGCACATAACAGGTGCTCAGTATTGGGTGGAGGGATGAATGAATGACTGAGTGAATGAATGACTGAATGATGCATCCAGTCCTGGGTGAGATGTGCTGATGGTGTCATGGGTGGGATGAGTCTGCGGGGGTGGGGGGGCGCAGGTGGGCAGATTGGGACAGGATGCGCGGGTGTGCACTCCATCAGCGTCTCTGCCTCTCCCAGCTCCCTGCACACTTATTCAGCTCAGGGACTGCTCTCCACTTCTCTGACCCCTTTGGCAGCCCGCTTAGCGTCTGGCACAGAGTGGGTGCTCAATAAATACCCGTTGAATTTAATGTACATCAATTCAACAGACTTTTATTGAGTGTCCACTGTGTCAAGTGTCACAATTCTACTTTCCTTGGGTGGGCTACCACATGCCAGGGGTGCGGGCGAGTGCGCCTTGCTGTGCGTGAACGCTCCGCCCAGTAAAGGTTGTGCACAGGTGGAGCTGGACTCAGGACTGGGGGCTTCTTGGTGAGATTCAAAAGAGCTGCGAGAGAAGGGCGTGGATCACTGTGGGTCCACATTGCTACCCTCCCTGCCCTAGTTCGTGTGAGGCTGGCACACAGCAAGGCTCGCCTGGGCCAGGCACGACCAGCATCCTGGGTCCTCCCTGCCATTTCCACACACATTGGAAAACAAGGTCACGTTGTCAGGACAGAAATAAAGGCACAATCATAACAGTTAGACACTGTGGGTTCCTGCTCAGAGGAACCAAAGTTAGAACACCAGGAGAAGGTGAGGGAGGAACAGAAGCACAAGCACCTTTGAAGAAGGGCTTTCCCAGCGAAGTCACGGATCCCAGTGCAGGCTGCTGGGCCCCTGCAGACCAGGCGAGCCCAGGACAGAAGCAGCCACATTCCCACTTATGTCCTCATAGCAAGAGGTGGCGGTGACAAACAAGTCCTTGTAGCCCTGTGACCGGCCAGTGGAGGCATGTGGCATGGCCTCCAGGCCTCTCCTGCCACCTGTCAGGCTAATGTCCCCTGGGGCAGCCCAAGGTGCCCTCCTTCTGGCACTTCCAGATGAGTGGTCACACGCACGTCAGCAGCAGAAGCCAAGCCCAAGGGCTGTGGTCTCCAGCCCAGGCTTCTCCCACACTGAGCGCCTTTCTTCCTCAGCCCTGAGCCACGGCAGGCCACAACATCCATGATTCTGGGGGAGGTTATCAGCACGGCACCAGTCTTGTGGACAAGGCCTTCCCACCACCCAGCAAAGGAGGACGAAAAGCTAGAAATGCCACCTAGAAATTCCCCCAAACATCCTTTCTTAGTTCCCAGGGCTCATGCCTTGATGCCAGGACACTGAGCAGGGGTGTGGGCTGCCAGAGAGGCCACTGAGCTGGTTCTAGAGGAACTTCCCCACTTCCAGTAACAGTGCCCTCATGAACAAGTGGATGCAAACCAGGGACCCACAGTCGGGCCCAGAGCCTCTGGCCACAGGCAAGCACTGCTCCGGGGAGGAGCAGCAGGTGCCTGGGGGCATGGACAGGGACTGGAGGATGGGTGTATGGCTTCCAGGTCACTCTCCAGGCAGGCATGCTGCCATTATAGATGTCCCTCTCCCTCTGGGGACTTTTTTAAGGGTGGTGGCCTTGCCGGGCTGACCTCAGCCTGGTGCATGGCCTCTACAGTCCCGATATGAAGCTGCACCCCCGGCAGGGGCAGAGGGTGAGGGATGGAGACATGAGGGACATACACACACTGACACCTGCTTACAAAGATCACACACAGAACAATACATCTTTCTTTGCTTAAAGTTATTCTTTAACACATTATAATTTCCAAGATTCTAGGTTTTCGCTCTGTCCTCTCCCATGGAAACACTTCAGCTTTCACCCATAACACAGTTTACAGCTTCTAGTCATGAAGATGAGGATGGTGGTGACAGCTTCTGTTTACTGAGCACCCACTAAGTGCCAGGCAAAGCGGTACACATGCACAGAGTTTGAGTCTCTTAATGACCTAGTGAGACAGCCGGATGGAACTGGCCTGTGGTCACACGGCTGGTCAGTGGTGAGCTCAGATTTGAACTTGGGTGCATTGCACTGCAAAGCCAGGACCTCTCCCTCCCACCCACATCCCCTCTTCTTCCAAGCTAAGTACCCACCTTTCCCCTGGCCCAGCATAGCCTTACCCTAGAGATACCGAGTGAGTTTGCCTATCGCCTGCTGCTGGTTTTCACCTACGATTTATAGCATCTTAAAACAAACAACATTATCTGGAGTTTTCTCTGCATTTGAAAATCACTCCTGATTCAGTCTTTACGACACCCCTACAGTCAAGCCAACAGCACCTTCGTCCCCCTGTGAAGTCCATCACGTCTCTGGCTGTCCAGTACCTTGTTTGGGACATCATGGAAGACAGAGACAATGCTGTGCCATCAACTCCAAGTCTGGACTTGCCCGCCTGGACCATGCCCACATCTGCTCTGGAGGGAAACAGGCTCTGAGCTTCCTACCCAGCATGCCGGGGAGATGTTTCCTAGGGCCACCTGGGGGCCCAGGCTGGCTTCCTGCTTTCTCACCAGCTCCGGAGAGTCATAGGGGAGACATGGAGGTGTGGCCACCAGCAGCACACCCGCTGTGTGACGGCAGTCACAGGAAGTCACTTCTATCTGTTTTGCCCTGTTTCTCGGCCCGCTTTTATATCATTTAACGTACAAGGCTTAGGTTTGGGGGACCACTCAGTTGGGGGGCCCTTTCACTGCAAGGCTTTTTGTGCACATTGCAGCTCCTACTCAAAAAAACCACTCACGTGAGTGAAAGCTGTCCCCTGGCCCTCTTTGGGGGAGGTCTCTGTCCGTCCCGCTGCTGTGGGATAAAGACTGGCTGTCCAGGTCTGGAGAGTTGGTCCTGGTGTCTGCATCCCCCTTGAGAATCAGCCAGCTGGTCTTCTGCTGAAGAAAAGAAGTCACGTGAATTTCAAGGTCAACTGCAATGGTGGAAACATCTCACCAGAACCTCCTATGGCTTCCTTACTTCTAACCTAAAAGCTGACCTCACCATGAGAAAACTCAAAATGTGAAACACCCAGCTTTCAGTAAAAATCCCACCAGTTCCTGTGACCTATCCAGATGCTCTAAGACACACGAAGCACTTGGGGAAATGTGTTGTCCCATGTGACAGACAGGGCGAGTGAGGCTGGGGAAGGTCAGAGGCTCACACGGCTTCACAAGCAGAGAAGGAACCAGGCGAGGCTGCCCAGGCTCTGACCACACACAAATCCGCCTTCCTGAACCACAAGTGCAGGGAGGTAGGGAGGGCGAACTCAGCCCACTGGCCAAATCCTGCCCTCTGCCTGCTTTTGTCATTACGGTGTTTCTGGGACACGGATACGTGAATTCATGCAGCATCTCCCCAGCTGCTTTCCCAGAGCTGAGCAGGTGTGTCAGACCCCATGTAGCCTGCACAACTGGAAGTATTTACTCTCTGCCAACTCGTTCTACAGCAATCATACCAAATGCCCTGATACCAAATCATACCAAAGGCAGTGGTGCGTGGCTCACTGCCTGTCGGTTGTACGCATCTCCCCAGTTACAGAACCATAACCGAGTCACAACTGAAGTCCCTGTATAATTGGGACTTCAGCCTCCAAGTGTAACTAGAGGACATGGAGGGGGTGGTGGTGGACAGCACAACACAAGGGAAGGGTCCTGACATTTCATCAGGAGGAGCCTCACAAAACCGGACTTCTTTCCGAACAAGGCTGTTCTGGACGAGGTCAGCTTCCTGCATTACCTTCCTGTTATCCTGGTCGAAACTTCCATCCTCCCCCTCCAATCGCCTCGTGGCTGGAAGGGAAAGATCCATTTGTAAAGCCAAGACACTCTGTATTTTGGGTTTCTGAGTCTCAGTTTCCCACTTTGCAGTTATGCTCAAAAATGAGAAAACAGTCCAAGAAAAGGTCAATGGTACAAGTGGCTTTCTAGGGTTAAGGATCAGGCATGCTGGAGAAGGCTGGCGTAGGAGGGTCCCCCTGGACGTGAAAAGCTGGAGAATCAGCAGCAGGTGTGTGAAGTGATGCCTAATTTCCGTTCTAACCAAACAGCCACACAGAGAAATAGAGTTATGTTTTTAGACAGAGCCATTTGGCCTTTTGAGGAACACAGATTCAAAGACATTCCCAGTTGAGCTTTGAAGCGGCAGAAGGCCTCGGCCATGGAGGCCCTGCATGGTGGGCACGGGCATCACTGCCTCCTCCCACTCGAGTCTGCAGGAGGGACCATCCCCTATTTCTCAGATCGGGAGTCTGAGGCTCAGGGAGATGGCATGCCTCACCCAAGGCCACAGGCTTGAGGGTGGCAGGGGCTGAGGCGACCCAGGTGAGTCCAACATCCTCCCTGTCTGCCTCATCTCACTCCCTGCTACTGGCAAAACCCAAGGTGGTGAGGGGGCTCTGCCACGGGGAATACCTGGGGGGGGGGGGGGGGAGGCAGTAAAGAAATGACGAAATACAGCCAGAAACAAACTCAGTGCAACAGAACAAGCAAGCAAACGTTCATTGGTAACAGTTTCTTTCCCACACTATTATCTGGAGCTGAGCAATGAGGTGTCTGCTTTCTCTGTTCACCTTTCTGGGGGGCTCTCATGATTTCTAACCAAGAATGAGTGAACACATCACGCAAGGGCATGCTGACAGTCCTGGCATCTGATCTAGCCGGCAAAGGCCCAGTCGCTGTCCCCCACACGGCAACCCTGACCCCATGCACAGAACAATGAAATGGAAACCCATTTCCTTCCCCGGCTCGTCATGCAGACCGAGGCCTCAGTAAGGACATGCCGAGGGGGTGGCTTCTTACCTGTGGCCTGCGGCAGGCTCGGACCTGGCAGTCTTTTGGAGCACCCTGCCTCCTGTACCACCAAGGATAAGACTGATACCAGGCCAGAGAGCTTGGAAATTTGGGATTGGGCTACAGGACCTTGACGAGATAAGGCCAAAATGGAAAACTGAGCAGTGTATTCAGCACATGCTGGCATCCTGTCACTTTCCACGGCAACCTGCCTTTCCTTCTTCCAGGAGAGACAGCAATTTTCAATGTAAAAATAAAAAACCCTGCTCTTTCCACTCACAGAGGCAAATTAACCCCGAGCCTGCTCACAGAGCGCAGCGATGGAGAGACAGAGGGGGCAGGGAGCCCGCTAGGGGCGCGGTACCATCACAGCGGGCTCTCCTGTTGCCCAGACAACAGCCTCGAGGATGTGGCCATCCATCAGCCCTGTCTCTTAACAGCTCCTCAGCAACCCCCAGGGGCTACTTGGAACTCCAAGAGCACAGCTCCTGTTCAAGCCAGAGGCCGAGTCTGTAGGCAGGAACAAGAGGACCCAAGGTGGATTGCCTTCTTTCTGCAAGTGCAAAAAGAGTTAAGTGGCTCCTATAACAGAGATCTTTGGGACAAGAAATCTCAGCCCCTGGAGTTGTTGGGCAGCCAGGGAGGACAGGTTGGCCAGCCACATTCTGGCTGAGAGAGCCGTCTCGGGGTGCTAAAGTGCCCTCCAAGTGACAAGAGGGTGTTCTGCCAGATTTAGCAATTTCCCTCTGCAAGCACTGCCAGGTGGGCACAGTTTAACCAGACCCACCCCAAGAGCTTTTTGAAACCAAAGTTTACTCGTCCGCAAAACATACAACAGATTCTCTTGAGAATTAGGAGTTTGGGTTGAAAAACACAGGACTATGGCACTTTGTATTACTGGCGTCCTGCTTTCTTAACAGCGCTGAGCCTCTATTTCTTGATGTGTAAAGTGGGAAAATGATGCCTGCCCCTCCAAGTTGTGAGGCTCACAGGAAGTAATTCATGTGCATGCTGGAACGGAAGGGACAACTCAGCTTGCAGGCGTGAAAAACGAGGCGTGAACAGAGGCTAACTTTGAGGTTAATTTTTAGCACACTGTTTTAGGGTGTCAGGAAAAAACAGATGGATTTGGGGCAATCAGAGAGAGTTCAGTGTGTCTTTTGCGTCACACTGGCAGTTCCTCCGGCGTCCTGGAATGCATGTGCCGTGAGCAGCCCTCTGCGGGAGGCTGACTTCCTGCTCCCTGAATCCCTTGGGGAATCTTAGTTGGGGCATTTCAATGAAAGCAGGATTTTCACTCTGGATACAGAGCGGGCTTGCCGTTTCTCTTGCCCACACCCCACCTTATAATTCATTTATCTCTGACAGCCATGCACGTCTGCCTGCACCCCTTCAGCTACCTGTTCATTCGTTTCCATACGTGTATTTGCCACCCTTCTACGTACCCACACATCCACCCCCTCCTTTAACCATCCGTCCATCTGTCCATCTCCCTTCCACCACCCATCCACACACTTATTTTGATTCGCACTTATTCAGCTACCCACTCATTCACTCACCCCCTCAGCCATTCATCCCTCGCTTTGTCCACTCCAATCCCTTTCTTTGCCCACTGATGTGTCCGTTCATCCATGCAGCCCTTTTTCTATCTATCCTCCCCTCCATCTACTGTTTGCCACTGTGTCCCCTCTCCCTGTGCCGGATGCCTCGTCTGCACCTATACTGTCTTAAGTGTGGGGGACACAGAAAAACTCAGGCATGACCCTTGTCTTTGAGAAGCTTACAGGCCAGGGTGTATTAGGAGGCAGGCAGGTGTATTAGGTTTTTGTACGTACCAAGTGCTCTGATTGGGCGAGCAAAGCCAGCACAACAGCACTCCCTGAGAGCATTCATGTGATAAGCACTTACTGAATACCTACTTATTGGATAGGCCCTGTACAGCCATTTGGACAAATTAGTTAAGTGTGTTAATAGATCATAACAGATGTCATGAGCCTGAGATACAGATGCTAAGGTCACACAGGTAATTTCGACTTCATCTGTCTGGCCCAGAAGGCTGAGCTGGAGTTGCACTGTTGTTTCCGTCAGATGTGTTCATTATGGAACTTAGACTGTGTCAACACCAACTGTGTTTCCTGTGATTTGTCACAAAGCCACTTCCCCACTGTAAAGCTGACAGTAGAAGCTTCAAGAGCAAGGGCTGTGTCTGCCTGCCTTGGCACTGCCTGTGATACCTGATGTGGTGACCTGCATAGGGCAGGCACAGAGGAGGTGAACAGGATGTGGCACAGCAGGCCCCACTGTTTCCAAGGCAGGCTCTCGGGAAGGATGCCCTCTCTGCTGGCATTAACAAGTCCAGTAGATCTGACCTCCAAGGCTCTCGTGATGGCATCCAGAGGAGTGTCAACCAGACCTCTGCAGCCACCAAGTGCTTTTGGCTGAGATCCTTGCTGGACTTCTGCCTACAGGATGGGGCTGCCATGTGGCAGGTGCTGCCTCCACCAGGAGGGGTGCTCAGGACCTAGGGAAGGTGCGCTGCTCAGGCCAGAGAGAGACTTCCTTTCTCTCCCAGGACCCCAAAGGGCTCTGCTAGAGGCTAGAGGAACATATCCTCTTCTCTGTCCTCCATACTTGGCTTCGAAGGGGTCAACCCATCAGCATGACTTTTCATGATCTTCCCAGAATGACACCCATGTGTTCAATTCACACTGAACTGGAGGTGAGACAGAATGTGTTTGGTGCATTCATGTATAAGTACACGTGTGTGCACACATGGGTGGCGTTCAGAGCAGGGGACTGGAAATTGGAAACCTTGCTTAGCCTCTTACAACCTATCAAGTGTGGTTAAATCCACAGAATCTCAGCTCTGAGGGGTCAGGGGCCACATGTCACCCGAGCAATTGCTTCCCTCTCAGAGCCTGGCTCCTGCTCAGGGTCTTTCTGCAAGTAGACCCCACAGGGGACAGGAGCAGTGCCTGGCGCTTACTGCAAACTCATGAGAACAAGATAGTGCTTCCCTCAGAACGCCCAAGGCAGTTCCTCTGTCCAGAGGCAGGGACAGCACGAACATTTCACCACATCTGCTGTTTCATTTCTGAGCAAATGTGAGCTGTCAGGTGGCAGCATGAGGGTGGAGCTCTGACTCCTGGGAGGCAGGAGACGATTCATCTCACCTCCCACACACCTCCACCATGCCAAGCAGCCAGAGCATCACTCCTGCAGCTGTCCTTGGTCACCCACATGTCCCTGGCACTGGGACAGGGCCTAGCACACAGTGAGTGCCTGAGAAATATTCCTGGAATAATAAAAGTCACTTGAACCCCTCCATGCTTAGCTTCTTCACCTACTGAGTCAGGATAGTGACATCTGTTCACCAGGTGTTGTCAGGACTGAAAACGACACCAGAGGAAAGGGAAGCAGGGCTTGGTGACACCAGAGGAAAGGGAAACAGGGCTTGGTGTCGTGGGCCCCCAGGTGCCTCCCCGCCCTCCCTGGTCCCTCACCGCCATGACCGACCCCGTGTCTTCTGCACCAGAAAGGGGGAGTGTGTCTCCAGCATCACACAGGCAGCTCCTTCCAAGCCCTAGAATGAGAAGCCCTCTGGGGCAGGCTGACTTCCCACCCCCTTGTCCTGGAGGAGCCTCAGCTGGAGGCGCCCCAGTGAGTGGGGTCTCTGATCTTTCTCAGGATGCAGAGCCTGCCTGCCTTTTCCTGCCTCCCATCCCAGCAGCCCCCAAACCAAAATGAGACTCCATCGTTTGGGGTTGAAAAGGACCAAACCAAAAGAAAAGTCAATCCCACTAGGAGGGAATCCCAGAGACACCACAGAAAGAGATGGATTCCTATCTTACATCAGGGGCCACAGGAATAATATGTGCCCCATGGCGTCACTTCTGTCTTGCTGAGGGACAGCTGCAGGAGTGACGCTCTGGCTGTCAGGCGTGGTGGAGGTGTGTCAGAGGTGAGATGAATCATCTCCTGCCTCCCAGGAGCCAGAGGTCCACCCTCATGCTGCCACCTGACAGCTCACATTTGCTCAGAAATGAAACAGCAGATGTGGTGGCATATTCGCGCCGTCCCTACACCTGGACAGAGGAACTGCCTTGGGCGTTCTGAGGGAAGCACTATCTTGTTCTCATGAGTTTGCAGTAAGCGCCAGGCACTGCTCCTGTCCCCTGTAGGGTCTACTTGCAGAAAGACACTGAGCAGGAGCCAGGCTCTGAGAGGGAAGCAATTGCTCGGGTGACATTGCCAATGCAGAGGGCCATGGCCTGCTCGGTGTCTGCCTCCTGCTATGGCTGCAGGGACCAGGAGGGAATTGCCTTTTGTCAGACCTGGACTAATGAGAGCAGGGACAGCAGGAAAGGGAGGAGCTCCCACTTGTCTGTCTGAAATAAAGACCGTCTCGGGGAACAACCCCAGGAGACACCTCAGCACTTCAGCAAATCAGACAAGCTGCCCTCGAAAGAACGCTGCCCAGCAACACCATCTCTGCCAATGACAACTGTCCCCAGCCCTGCTCTGGGCCTCCGGAACCAACTAGCTCTGTCCAGGTGACTCATGGGAATGTCTCCTTTTACCAATCAAAGCTTCCCCTCACACTGCTCTCTGTGGATGCACCTGTGGCTTGCCATCACTGCACAGCTCGGGGTGCAGTCCTCTTTTTTAACTTTTGAATACATTTGACATATTTAGGGATATTTTTCTCTGATTTTTTTTACTTAATGCTCCTAAATGTAACTTGGTTCAATACTACAAGTGACTCTAAAGCACATGAAGATGGAAAATAAGACCACACCTGCATCTGAGTTTTGGTCCTTACCTGGGGGACTCACTGGTGGCCAAGACCCCTGCTCCATCGCTCCCAGACTGGTCACCTGGTTCTGCTGCATGTCTGTTCCTGACTATCCAGGGAGCTGCTCATTTCTTGACTTAACTTGTTTTCCATCCTTTCTTTTTATTTCATTTATTTATTTATTTATTTGTAGTTTTTGGCCGGGGCTGGGTTTGAACCCACCACCTCCAGCATATGGGGCCAGGGCCCTACTCCTTTGAGCCACAGGCACCGCTCCCTCCTTTCTTTTTATTTTCTGTTCATTTTCTTTGCTTCCTTTCTCTTTTTAAAAAGCCAATAAATAATAACAAGTAGAGTGGAACTAATATAGTATAAGAAAATACTGTCAGTTCCTAAGTGCTGGAACATGACACAGCAGGGTTGGGGTCAGGGGCCAGGCACACGGGGCGTGGACGCCAGCTTGGCCACTGACTGGTCACGCTCAACCCTGGCCTCAGCTTCCTCATCTGCAATAATTTTAGCTGCAGAGGTGTCAAGGTGAAACAGTCTGTCCTCTCTGAGCTATAAGTGGCAGCCATGCACAGAATGGCAGATGTGCCAATACCCATCATGCTGTCCTCTGCATCAAGTGTCACCCACCCTGGCCCGGCAGGGCTGGCCACCCTCAGGGCTGGAGGCCCAATATCTAGAAACAGAAATGGGATTCGGGCATCAGAAAAGAGCAGTGCTAATTAAAAAAAAACAACAACAAAAACTTTCAATGAGTTTGCAATATAGAGTGGAAAAGTAAATACATTAATTAAAAGGTTTAGGATTTTTTAGCTTGTTGACTATATTCTCGTCCACTAATTAAGCAGTCCAGTAGTTCAATGTCATAACCCACAGTTTACTTCATTTACTTCAGGAAAGTTGGGAAATGAAAACAAGGACTGCTGAAGTCTGACTTGGGCTTCCCTGTCCCCTCTGAGATTAATGGACGCTCAGTTTGCCCAGATAGGGCAGAGGGGCCGAGCGTGGGTCTTAGTCGCTTGTACACAAGCATGCATGCTCGCACACACACCTGTGCATACATGCACACACTGTCTATAGGATATAATCTACTTGGAATGGGGGGAAATTGGTTTAAAAATATCGTTCTATGTGTGTTCTAGGAGCCAAGGGCCTACTAATCCATCCATTGTTTTTTGAGGACTCTAAGGAGCCCTGGGGAAGGGTCGAGCATCTCCCCAGATAACGCCTCAATTTCTGTCCAATCACACGCAAATTACAAGGCCCATTTCCTTCCAAGTTGGGGACAGACTTCACTCATGTTTATCTCAGGAATGTGGCCAAGAGCTTGGCAGGGAGTAGGTGCCCTATAAAATCTATTTCATAAAGGACTCAATGTAACAAAATTCCGGAATGAAGAAAGGGTTTTGGTAATTGCTCAGGGTTTGCTCCAATAGAAATGAACTTGCTTTGAGGTAGGAGAGTCAGTGACATCTAGATTTGTTTTTTAAAATCACAAAGATGATCACTGGTAATAGTAATGTCTTTGCTGGATGACTTAGTTAAAACACTTGATGTCAAAGCTCTTTGTCTTAGATCTGGCCTTTGCAGCCTCTTGGGAACAATTTTGTATCCTGGTGTACCTGAGGGGCCACCGCCTCCTGAGCTGCGGGAGGCAGAGGGCTTATTAATAAAAGGCCAAGGAGTTAGTCCCAACTTGTGCTCCCATGAGCACAGGACACACAGCCTTCCACACAGGCCGCTCTGCCTGGGAACCACGATGGAAAGACGGTCACCTGCTGCGACTGCTCCTGCCTTTGGCCTCAGTTTCCCCACTTGTAACTTGAGGGAACTGGCTGGGGCAATGTCCAGGGGTCTCGCGTCTAACTCGTTCACTGCATTCTGGTCCCTCCTGGAGATTCTTGTTGAAAGGCAGTGGCAAAAGTCCGAAACCCAGAAGATTTAATTCATATTTTTCCTTCTTGGGAAAAGGAAAACACGTACCAAGTACAGGGCCTACTGCCATTATGGAGAAGATTTAAAAAGTCATGTGCACGATTAGACCACTGAGTTGTCCAAAAGTCACAGAAAGCACATGTTTTGTAAGATTTCATCTAAAAGTTTCCTCCAATTGTCAATGTAGGACGTGGCTGTTTTCTTAGGGTGCGTCTGGACAAGAACATTCAATGTGGAAATTTCTTAACCCATCTCTAGCAACTTGATAACAGTCATGTGGACAGCACTTCACAGTTTAGGATGTTTCTACTATGTGTACAGGACTTTACAGTTTAGGACATGTTTCCATGTTTCTTATTCCACAAATTTCTCACAACCAGCCTAGGAAAATGGTGGGACAGAGGGTCCTGTTTTGCAGACAAGGAAACAGAGGCTCAGGGTAAGGAAGCAGCGTGCCCTCAGCCACCCAGAAATCCCAGGAGGAGACAGAGGAGGAGGCTTGGAGCCTGGGATTCCTGTTCCACAGCCCAAGCATCTATTTGTTCCCTGCATACCTGTCCCCGTGATATGGTTCAGGTAGAATGGAGGTGGGGGATCAGAGGGCTAAGGGAGACCCTCACTGTGAAACAACTCCAGCCCCTATTTGCTTATGCAAGAAATCTCTTAACTGAAGGCAAGGTCGGTCCATCTATCATCAGAAATTCCCAAAACACAGGACCGAAATTCTCCCTATGGGATGAACAACTGATTCTAGTTTGTTGTCTTCCAAAGACCTGGCCTGGATCAGGTCGTGGTTCCAGAAGCCCCCACCTCTTTCATCTTGGCTAAAGTCATTCTGCTTCCCCCAAAGCAGCACAGCTGAAGGCACCACAGCCAGGCACACCCCAAGGCCCTCTGACAGGCAGGACAGCCTCAGGTTTTTAACACACAGATGTGTTCTTGCTCGGATGTACCCTTCATTGTAACTTATGAAAAGAAGCCTTTCAGGAGGCTACTGGTGAATGTGCATTTGACATTCAGACAGCCAAGGGCCTGGGTGGTGCCTTCACCACATTAATCAGCGCAGACCAAAGGATGTGATCAGACAGGCATGCAGGCAAACCAGGCAGCGGAGGGTCGGACTGTACCATGCTGTTTGTAGATAGGGGGTTTCCTATAGATGTTATCTTTTACGCCAGTGTCTGGGAAAGAAGAAAGGGGGGGAAAAGGAGAGAATAGGAGGGTAAGCGAGCAGATTGTTTTTTTTGTCAGCAACAAGCACTCACCCAGGTGAATGTGCCACCCAGCAAGTAACCATCACCCAGGCCCCAGACGCCAGACCGCGCTCCCCCCTCCAGACGCCACCCCATCGGAAAGGGCTGGGGAGGGGCAGGGGAGGCCAGGCGGCCAGGCCAGGCAACAAACAGGACCCTCAGGCCCTGGGCCTTGTCCCTGCTCGGCTCATTCCATTCCCAGGAGGACAAATATGTCTGCCTGGTGTTTGTGGGACTTTGGGAGAAACTCAAACACACATGCTTCTGGGGATATGCACAGCCATCTGGTGGTCTTTAAAGACCCTCAGGGTCTGGGGCAGCAGTGGAGGAGCATGGTGAGTCACCTGGCAGCTGCAGAGTCCAGGCCAGCCCCTGACAACAACTCAGGTGCAGCCAGATCCCTCCATGCGACACGCCCAGCGGGCATGTCCAGGGCCTACCTGGGATATGGAAGTGGCGAGGCGCCTGCTGGTAGGTAGAGGAAGGAGGCTTGCTGTCCGACAGCACCGAGAGGCTGGGGGTGCTCCGGCCACTTTCACTGCCTCCAGACGGAAGAGCAAAACCGCAGACCAGAGGGAAAAAGGAAAAGTAGAGTAGAGTATTTCAAACATAACAGCCCATTCGCAGCACCCATCTCTCCTGCCTGGGGCAGCACCTACACCCTCGGCCCAGGGGAGGGAGCTCGGGCGGGCCCCTATCACCAGACTGGTGCAACCTTGTTAATCCAACCTTGGGGTGAGTCAGTCAGTGCCCTGGGGGCATAATGAGCTTGTTGTTCTTAGCTCCCTCTGGGTTGGGGGCCTGGGCCCTCCGGTTGAGCCCAGAGTCCTTGGGGGTGCACACCCAGTCCTGTCTACTTCCTGCCGTGGTGGGTGTATGAATCCAGCAAATTAAAAATCAGCAAAACTAAAGCTTCTCTTCCTAATTATTCTTGTATATAAAGATCTGCTTTCCTTGAGAATCCACAATTGGTCATTCAGAATAGGACGAAAATGCCAAAATGAATCAAAATCATCTTTAAAGGCCATTGAGCAGAATTCTACCAGCTGCAGCAGAATAAGAAAAGAACAGTATCCATCAGTTGCCAAGTTCCTAAACAAAACAATTTTTTGGCAAATTAAATGGAAAGTGTCCTCTGAGCCTCTGACCCTGGCTCTAATTTCTTACTTCAATCATAATTGCTGTTTTTTGAACAAGGTTGGATTATCAAGTCACAAATCTAAAATGCTGAATCACCTGGGGGACCCCCCCATTTAAGGAATGGTATGACAGACAGACGCATGGGCACTGAACATGCTGGACAACAAGGTTTCTGCTCATTTTGGCAAGCCCCTCTTAAGGCGCCGTCCCTCTCTCCTGGCCTTGGGAATCCTCCACAGCACCAGCTGTCAGGATGCCCAGAGGAAGGGTGTTCTTAACTTGAGAACATTCCCTTTGAGCTCAGCCTTTCAAAGCAGCAGGACCCAAAAGTGACATCATAAAGAATCAGGGCTTCCACGGGGTTGGGGGTGGGTGGGGAGCAAGCCCTGTGCCAGGCCTGCCGTGGACAAACCAGGGACTGCCTAGTGGACTAAGGAGGACAGCTGCATGGGTACTGGCCCAGAAGGGCTCTTGCCTCACTAAATTATTAGAGGAGACAAGTTATAATAAGGTAAGCACACTGGAAAGTGATAGGTGGACTGGGTGCAATGGGAGGGTGCCCAGGGCAGGGTGGAGTCAGCTTGAGCAGGCGCCGACTGGTGGTCTGCACAGGGCTGCAGTCACAAAGGGGATCATTGACTCCAACTTTGGGTGCTAACTTCTCCTGATGATGCTGATGGCACTTCCCTTAGGCACCTCCCTCCAGAACATCAGAGAGCTTTCTGGAGCTTCCCTTGACTCTAGTAGCTCCCACATCTCTCAGTGGTACTAGGGGCCCTGAAAGGAAACCAGAGATCCCCCCTGCTGCCTGGGGCTATGACAAGATTCATCCACACATGTGGCAAGGCATGGCAGAAGAGGGGCCTTAACCACTGAACTCAGGAATCACCTGCAGTGCTGTCACTAAGCTGAGCTGCTCACATTCCAGAAGCAAGGAACCCAGGGGGCTGGGAATGGCTCAATTCTTTCTATCTAGAATCCTGGACTAGATAGAAAGATAAAATCCTTGGCCCGGGACTCCGACACATTGCCGCCTTCTTGTGCCTCCTTGGTTCCTAGCTCATAGTACAGTATCCCCCGAATTACAAACAAGATCCTGCTGACTCACATGCATGTTTATCTGAGGAGGGCCCACGGCTTCCATCGGATGCCTCACCCCTGCCACCTGGGCTCTCTAAACCTGGTCCCCGAATTCTGCCACCTCAGGCCCCACCTGACACACTGCCCTGGGGGCCTCTCCACTGTCCTCCTGTCACGTGGCTTAGAGAAGCCCCCCTGGTGTGCAGCAGCAGCTCCCCTGGGCACCCCACACCTGCTGCCACAACCCCCTTCCATGCCCTGACCAAGGCTTCCCACTGTCCAGACCCTTCATGGGTCCAGGCCAGGGCTCTGTCTCTTGTGCAGGCTTCGGGAAGAACACAGCCCACCACAGACCTCTCCTTTCTCTGTACACATGCTGTCGGTCCCCTGTGTGGCTTCGTCAGAACAAATGCATCGCTAGCTGTGAGCCCACAGTCCCAGTTGGGGTACTTTGCCTGAGTTATTTTGGGGCATGGCCATGATGGCTTGTGGAATGGGTGCCAATTTGTCTGCTTTCTGCAGAGGGCACAGGGTTGGGTGGGAGCAGGGCCAGGGCCCTGTGAGATCGGCTTGGTCACTGCTCAGAGGCCAGCTTCCTCTTTGGGCCTCAGTGGTAAAAATACTAGGCTGCTGGTGTCTCTGTGGCTGCGAGAAAACCACAGGAGAGTCCGGCTGTGGGAGACACACCAGCTGGGAGGGACTTCCAGCATCCTTTATTCTGGATGGGCAGCCCTGGTCCTTTAGAAAAGCCACATCCTCCTCCTCTTCCTCCTTCTCTGCCTCTACTTTCTTTTACGTAAATAAATGCTTTACAGTTCCAGGCTGGGGAGAGAGCTCCTGCATACTCCCCAGCCAGTCTCCCCCGCCGCAGTCACTAGGGCATGCAGGCGGGATGGCACCATCGACACACCACACTTGATTAGGTTTCCATCAGCTTTTACCTAATGTCCTTTTGTGTTCCAGGATCCCCCCAGAACACCACAACACCATGTCCCATGGAGTTGTCACGTCTCCTTGGACTTCTCTAGGCTGTGACAGTCTCGCAGACCTTCTTATTTTTGATGACGTTGGCAGTTTGGAGAGGTCCTGGTCAAGAATTTTGCAGAATGTCCCTGAACTCATGGTGTTACTGGGGCATGTGTTAGGGAGGAAGGTCCCAGAGGAGAAGCGCCATCTTTTGTCACACTGTGCCCCACCGCCTGCTGTCAGTAGGACGTAGCACTGCCGGTGGTGCCCTTGCGGCTGGGCCAGTGTCCTCAGGATTGCCCACCACAGAGTTCCTCTTTCCCCTTTCCCCGAGGCCCTCTCTGGGAGGCAGTCTCCATCTGAAGCCCACGCTTAGCCACACACATGGAGTGGGACTCACGGCCCAGCTCCCTGAGGACTGAGGAGCAACATAAATGCTTGGAACTCTGTGTGGGAGATTTGCCTCATGTCCATTTATTTATTTATTCAAATGTTGATTTTTTATCAGTGGAGACTCACGTTATACTTTTGTTTACAACCCAATACCACATTAGTCATTCTATTGTTCAAATTGTTCAAGCTCTGGCCCCTGGGAGCTCTCCCAGGTGGCTCTCGTTGAACCTTCCCAAGGGACGTCAAAGCAAGACCAGCCTGCAGCTATGTGCAGCACCGTGGAAGACCCAACCAAGACGTGTGCACAAGTTTGTTTGCACAACACACTGCCACATCCCACCTGAGTCGGGCACCACAACCCTCCATGGGTAGGTGCCCAGGACGAGGGTCTCTCTCTTTTTTTTTTCCCACTTTCTACAGAGAACCCACAGTTCAGTTTTATTCAGAGCAAGGGAAAAAAACGTACATCACACTAGAAGAAAGTCAGCCATAGGTTTGGAATCCGTACTCCAACTACACGGGCAATGAGGATGATATTCTGCTAATACAATGGATTTGCTGCTGCATTTGTCCACTGTTTGTCTAATATGAACAATTATAAACAAAGCAGTGCAACCAGTAGTTAAAATAATCCTTACAGTGTTCCAGTGTTCTCTTCACACCACTGGTTCCCTCTGCGTCCCTGGGCTTCCTCCTCTTCAGTAAAGTCATTTTTGATATTGCAGATCTTGCGAATCTCTTCAGGAGTTTCCCCCTTGATGATGTTGGCGACGGTCTTGCATGTAACATCAAGCAAACCTTTGATGTCTAGGTAGTTTGCAGCCAGGATAAGTTCAAAAAGTGTCCTTGGTCAACTTGCAGGAGTTCTTGGTCCTGAACAGGGATGTCGTCTGTTCACTTTTGTGTGTTCTCATCATCCTCAGGAGGAGGAGGGTCGGCCTTGTGCTGGGTGCTCCACTGAATGACCTTTTTTAATATTGCTGCATTAACATTTGGTAGAGGAACTGGGTCATCATCTCCTTCATCCATTCCCAAATCTTCTAATATCGTCTTGATAATCACAGACTATTGGGCAATTTCCACATCAACTTCAAATATCTCTCCGTCGGAACTCTGCAACTTAATGGAAGGCATGGGGGTTGGTCTCAAAGGACGGCTGGAGGCTGATGAGAGCTGAGGAGCGTCCACACAATAAGATGAGAGGCAGAGGACAAGGCCACTATGGAGGAGCCAAGAGAGTGGACACAACAGGATGAAGAGGTGCCCATGGACACAGTGAGTGGTAGGGAAGTGGTCTCCACCTGGGGCTCACGTCTGGGGGCCTCTCCACCATCCTCCTGTCACGTGGCTTAGAGAAGCCCCACTGGTCTGCAGCAGCAGCTCCCCTGGGCACCCCACACCTGCTTGTCCCTGCAGCCTGCTGCTCAACAGCTGAGAGGTCAGGCTTCAACCGTGCACTGCCCCAGGAGACACCCCAGGGCTGAAACGCATACTATAGTGTAATGGCCATGGGAGGGTGTGCCAAGCCGGGTGGTGGAGTGGGCAGGGAGGAGGAGAGTGAGGGCCGGGTCAGGGGGGCACACCTCTCCCTGGGGACCCTCCCCCCACAGCACTGTGCAGAGGGACATGTCCAGTGACTGTGGCCACAGGCGCCAAAGGTGCCATGGGGAGTGAATGGAAGGGAAAGGCTTCGCCAGAGAGCAGATGGACTCTGGGCCCCACATCCAGCTGAGAGGAGGACAGGCAGCCCGTAGCACAGCTGGCCGCCAGTGTCCATAGACTGAGATGAGCTGGAGTTCATGGGCTGCTGGAAAGGACTCAGGGGAGCACTCAGGACCCAAAAGTAGATATGACTTAAATGAACAAGGGTCCCTGGGTAGGAGTCTGACTCTGGGCTCTGCCAGTGGTATATCTCTGAACTTCAGTCTCCTAAGGGGTATGTCCTGGAAAGAGGCTAGGGGGCTCCCAAGGTCATGGGCAGCCATGGGAGTCGGTAGGGGCAGAGACATGGGTCCTGAGTAACCCATCGCCAACACCAGATAGGAAGGCAGAGGGCCCCGTCTGATTTCTGAGCAAAAGGCGCCGGCAGCTGAAACAGCCAGGCAGGACCCAGGACAGAGACAGGCATCACAGGTGGCAAAACCAACCGTGGGGCCGGTGCCCATCCCTACTCAGAGCAGACTACACAGGGTCGGTGCCGTGTGGCCTCGGCAGATGACCTGGGATGGGAGGTCAGAGCCACGCTTTGGCGGGTAAGGTGGGCGCGGCCCTCCACATTCTCTTTCCCCACAAAGGCTGGAAGGAGGGGGGCTGGGAGACTCGTCCCACGGGAGCTCCCTGGCCTTTCTCGTGTGCTGAGGAAGGGGGACCTGGCCTGGCCTCTCCTCACCCTGGACTGGCAGGAATTAGAGGGTGGAGACTCAGAAAGGGGCAAGCGAGGAGAGCGGTGAAGGGTCTGCTCAGGCTCCAGGCCTCTGAGGAGAGGGCAAGGAAGCCTGCCTGGGCTCTGGACTCGCCCCTTCCAGGGACCTCACGGGGAATAGCGTCACCAAAGTAGGACCACTACAGGTGGGAGGAAAGCCTGGTGGTGGGGCCTTCTGACACTTCAGCAAAGCAAGACTCAGCATCTCGTTGGGTGACGGCCATGGTATTCACTCTGGGCTTTTGAGAGTGCGCCCTCGCCATGTGACTCCCAGGGACCCTGTGGATGTGTGCGGCAGAGCCCCCCACCCTGTGAGCTGTGTTCCTGCTCTCAGAATGTGCCATTTCAGACTTTGTTCTTCTCAAATGTGTCAGGACATCCCAGCAAGGCCATGAGCTGTAGGGGCAGTCCAGGAGGTGGGGAGGATCAAGGACTCTCTTCTCAGCAGACCACAAGGCCCACTCAAAATGAGTGACAATGACGTGAAGGGAGAACTGTGCAAGTGTGCCTGAACCTGTTTGGGGACAGTCAAGTGGTGGGAGAAACCACTGGTGCCTGCCCTGCCTTCCTGCCCCGGGCAGAGCGGTTCCCACTGGGCAGCTGTGCGGTGCAGGGGACTCAGCGGATCATTCAGGAATCAGCACAGACCCGTTGCTGCTCCCTCTAACTGAGTGCGGTGCTATGGCATAGCAGTCAGCTAGGACTATGCAACAAATACCAGTGGCTAGCTTAAACACAGGCATTATTTTCCTCACAGTTCTGGAGATCAGAAGACTCAGACCAACGTCTGGCAGGGTCTGGTTTCTCCTAAGGTCTCCATTCCTGGCTTGTAAACGGTCATTTTATCCTCACTCGGACTTTCCTCTTAGTGTGCACAAAGAGTCAGCTCTGGTGTCCCTTCCTCTTTCTTCAAGGATGCCAGCCATCTGATCAGAGCCCCACCCTGTGACCTGGTATAACCTAGTCACCCCCGGGCCACCCCTGTGTCCAGTACAATCACATTGCAGGTAGGGCTTCAACATAAGGATTTGGGGGACACAGTTCAGTGCACAGTTTATGGGAAAGCACAGCTTGGCCATTTCCCAGTGGGATTCATGTGCAGGTATCCAGGTGGGGATGTGGATGGTGGATGTCTGTGTCCTGGGCCCTTGGGGAAATCAAAGGCAATGATACTTTTAGTACAAAGCCCGGAGTGGGTGCCCAGCCAGGCCTGGTCCTTTCCGATAATGTCCCAAGCCCATCCCCTTCTGTTCCCTTCATAAAACACTCCCTACATTCTCCTCCCAGGAACATTTACATACTGACGCACAGAGCTGGACGCACAAGACACACACAGTGAGGGGCACAGGGCGTCACACAGAGGGCTCGGGGAAGCCATGCGGGGACGCAGGACAGCGAGCACAGAGAGGCCCGGCGCGGACGCCCGCTGAGCACCCACAGCCCACAGCACTGCGCGCCTTACCTCGAAAGTAGGGGATGTAATGATGTCTGAACACGGATGTAGGGCTTGGGTGTTGGGACAGGGAGAGGCAGCTACTGGTACCAACACTCACAGTACCAGCTACGGGGCAACAGAGAGCAAGTCAGAGTCAGCTCTGGGCTACTGGCCACAGCCAATAGTCCCAGACCCCACTCACCAGGAGGCCGCTGCTTCCTCTCTCGAGGTGCGCAAGCTTTTTTGAGGCATGGGGGCCTCACCAAACATGCCTCAGGCCAATAAGACTGTCCCTCGGGATGAAAAGGTGGTGGCCCTGAGTGCTGCTGGGTGAGTGCCTCTGCCAGGGCTCCCAGGGAAGGATGGTCCCCCAAGCCAGGCCTGTTGCTACACATTGGGGGTCTCCTTGGACCAGGTGGAGAGCAGCTGGCCAGAGGTCAGGAAGTGGTCTGTCAACAGACAGCCTCATTGGCCTCGCCCAGCAAGATGCCAGTCCTGGCTCTGTGGGGTTCAGCCCAGGCCAAGCTTAATGACTAACAAGCCCAGGTGACCTGGTACCATGTACCCTGGAACATGGCAGGCAGTCAGCCAGGGGTCACCAGGAGGAGCCCACTGCCCTTCACACTCCTGCTCAGCTGCACCCTCCCACTTTCACTCATTTTTTCCCTCACTCACTCACTCATTCACTCACTCATTCATTCATTCCTTGACTCACTATCTCACTTGCTCACTTAGTAACTCACATATTCACTCACTCATTCACTCATACATTCAGTCATTCAGTCATTCACTCACTCATTCACTCTCTGACTTGCTCATTTACTCATTGCCTCACTCCTCACTCATTCACTCCTACACTCAGTCATTCACTCTCACTTCAGTCATTCACTCATTCACTCACTCATTCACTCTCTTAGTCACTCACACACCCAGTCATTCGCTCAGTCATTCACTCATTCACTCACTCCTCACTCATTCATTCTCTCAGTCACTCATTCACTCACACACTCAGTCATTCACTCATTCACTCACTCCTCACTCATTCATTCTCTCAGTGACTCATTCACTCACACACCCAGTCATTCACTCAGTCATTCACTCATTCACTCACTCCTCACTCATTCACTCCTACACTCAGTCATTCACTCTCACTTCAGTCATTCACTCATTCACTCACTCATTCACTTTCTCAGTCACTCACACACTCAGTCATTCACTCATTCACTTATACACATTTACTCAGAGTCAGCTCTGGGCTGACTCACTCACTCATTCACTCACTTCACACATTCATACATTCACTCATTCATCTAGTGACTCACTCATTCACTCATTATTCATTTACACATTCACTTACTCATTCACTCACTCATTCACTCACACACTCATGTATTCAGTCATTCCCTAACTCATTCACTCACTCCAATAATTCACTCATTCACTCTCTCACTTGCTCATCAACTCTTCACTTACTCTTCATTCATTCACTCTTTCACTCTCAGTCACTCACTCATACATTCCTTCACTTATTCACTCCCACACATTCACTCACTCACTCATCCCACTTTCTCAGCATTTAGTGAGCAGAATGTGCCAGGCACATTGCAAAGTGTCAATGAAAATAACTTTGCAAATGAATGAATTTTGATTTTTCCACACAGGCTGCAAAAGTAAGAGCTGTAGTTCATGGATGTGAGGATGGGGTCATGCAGCAGCTGGCCAAGAAGGAAGCAGCTTGGAAAAATCTTTCAGAAAAGGCAGCATCTGCATGGATTAACCCTGTGTGTGGCTCTGACACACTCAGGGGGTTGAGGAGTTTCAAAGCTACAGGTGAGCAAGACACAGCTGGGCACCAGGCAGGGAATGAGGTGAAACCCTGGAGAGGACCCTCCCAGGGTACCTCCTTGCTGGCAAGGGCCAGGCAGGGGTCTTGCCAGTTTTCCCCTGAAGACGACTGTCTTTGGGGGTAACTAACACAGCAACAGGAATGAATGGATATTCTGACTCCAGTTTTCAGACAGGGATTTTATCTTTGTAGCTCAAGACTTCACAGACCCAAAGGCTTGGAACTGGCTGACATCTGGTGCTATCAAAACACTGGCTGGGAGGGACACCTTCCTTCCTGGACCCTCCCACTTTCACGTCACTTCCTTCCTTCTCTGGAATGAGATTCCAGAGAATCTCACTAGTGTAAGAATCTCACTAGTGTGAGGATACTCAGATTATGCTTCACAGGACAATTTGCCCAGCCAACAAGGCAGCAGCTGCCGCTAACTGTGCTGTCCTCTCCTGGGCCTGAGGAGCCCTTTTCTTTATGTGGCTAAATTGACCCCTTCTCGCTCATTCACTCTCTACCCTTCTACCCACTTTATAGCAGAAAAACTAAACATACTCACCCTTCTACCCTTTATAGCAGAAAATCTAAACGGAAGTACAGCTCTGTGGGGGGTGAGGGACCCATGGGGGCCAAGTACCTGGGCGGCTGTAGTGCTGAGGTGAGCGCGAAGTCGGGGTGTAGCGCCCAAGGCTGACCGAGCCAGTGGAGCTGGGGCTGGAGGTCCGGCACTGCTTGTAGGAGCGGTCATCCTGGTCCCCCTGTGGGGGAAGACATAGTTGTGGGTACCTGGACTGAGAGTGCTGCCCACCCCATGCCCCTGACCCCACCTGCAGCTGGTGCCTGGGCTCCTGACCAGGTGGCTGAATCCCCTGCACCTACAGACCACCCTGGAGAGGCCCTCTGCCACTCAGCAGTGGTCAGAGAACCTGGGTCCCCAGTTTCCTCCTGGCCTTCCCTTCCCAACATCCAGGGCTCCTCGGAGCACAGCGTGAGAACCCCTGGGACTGCCCCAGGCCTGATGGGGTCCCTCATGCATAAGTGGGGTACTCTAGGCGTGCTGGAAGCACATGGAGGTAGGAAGGTGAGCCTCCCAGCCAGGAAGCCCCGTTCCGTCAGACCCACAAGCACTGACAAGGCAGACCTCATCTGAGCAGGAACGAACAGCTATTTGGAGTGGTCAGAGTGGGTGGCAGGGAGCATCAGATGGCATGGCACCCCGGCCTGGGGAGAGTAGGCTGAGGCTACCCTGTTGCCACAGCTTGGCATGCTGACCTGGGTCATGACATGGCCCAGCCTGGACCCCTGTTGTGGGGAGGATGCTGCTTTGCCCTCGAGCGCAGCACTATGCTGAGAAACGGGGCTCCCGTCCTGGCCCCCAGGTCCCCATCTGCTGGAGCTTACCTCCCAGACTCAGGGCTCAGTGCTCCTAAAACTTGCCTGTACCCCGTCCATGCCCTCTCAGGCCAGCCTCAAGACAAGCTCCTACCTGTGCCTGCCCTGAACCCTTTGGGACTGTCCTACCCCACAGCCATGGGCATGCTCTCCAGGCTGGCCAGGGCCCTGCTGTCTTTTTCCTCTCCTACCCTGGGTTCCCCCTGGACAGCCCCAGTGGCCACCAGCCCCCAACACATGTCCTGGCTCACTGCCCAGCGTGTACTCGAGGCCTAAGCCAGCAACCCGCACATTTGGTTGTCACACTTCTATGCCTAGCTGCTGCAAGTTATGTGGGGTGGGACGGGGGACAGGATCTACCCCACAGAGCAGCCAGGACTGACACACGCCCTGTGTCTGTGGGGACAGATTAAGGAGGGAAGTGGAGAGACCAGGGGCTCTGCAGGAGATTCTGGTTCTTCCAGGTTGTAAGGAGCAAGGGGAAGGCCTTGGCCTGAGAGGACAAGGAGGGAAGCTACCCTAGGCCTCCACTGCTGAGGGCAGGAAGCCGGCAGGTCCTGGTGAGGGTGGCTGGGAGCCAGGGTCAGACTGACCACCTCTGATCTGGAAGCCTGCAGGTTGCCCATGGCTGTGCAGCCTCCACTAACTAACCCTGTGCACGTGTGTGTCCAGCCTGGGGTCACGGCCTGAGAGAGGGAGCTTTGCAATGAGACCAGGCTCTTCTTTAGAGTGGGCTCTGTCTCCAGCAGACCCTTTGCCTCATCTGGAAGGGTCTGGAAATGGAGCACACCCCCCTTCCTCTGGGTTTCCTGGGTAAATGAGGAGGTACAAAGATGCCAGGTTCCAGCTCCACATGGCAAAGGTCACTTGTACCTAGGAATTGCTACTTCAGCTGTGGTAACCACAGCTGGGGCTGCTCCCCAGGGGCTGGTGGTTGTGTGGGAGGGCAGGCAGCCCAGTGGGGTGAGCACAGGCTCTGAACCACAGCCAGGCTGGAACCTTCCTTCACCTCAGAGCTGTGACCGTGGGGAGGTTATTCGGCTTGTCTGTGCCTCAGTTCTCTACCGGTAGACTGGGTAAAAATCATAGAACTTACCTTAATACATACAAAATACTACAATAGTGCTGAGCACAGAGAAAGTGCTCACCTGTGGCTGTGTCATGGTTCTTTACTCCTAGCCACAGCACCACCCCTGTACCGGGGTGGGGACATCATGCCCAGTAGATACCTGATACTCTATGCCACTAATTAATTTCGAGAAATAAGAAAAAGGAACTGGACAGCAAGTAACAAAGGCTGGTCAGGGAAACACGGTCTGAACGTCCATCCTCAAGGGCCTGGGCACTTCCCATAGGGGCCACTCAGAGGGGCAGGAAGAGGTCCCCAGCTTGTGCTGCCTTCTGACTCTTCCTTAGAAGAAGCTGTGCCCCAGACCACCTGCTCAGCGGGGCTGTGTCCCAGGCATGCATATTCCAGGGCTGGCAGACACATGAAGGAAGCATGCAGATGAGACGGGATTGTAAAAATAACCAAAATGCAGGTGGGCAGCCCCAACCACGGAGGGCCAGGAGCCCGAGTGGCCCCTCCTGGGGTGCGCGGAGTGGTTATCTTTACAACCCGGGTGGCAGCGTGAGAGGCAGGGCAGGCAGAGGGCAAGAGGTTACCTCAGTCGGCGTTGGCGAGAGCAACTGAGGTGACTGTGGACACAACACACAAAGTGGCCTGTTAGTCTGTGGCATCAGGCAGGTTGGGGGAGAAGGGAGAGTTTAGTAACTGGCTGAAGACACCGGGCACAGTGTTCATACAGCGAGACCTGCCTGCCCAAACGGGAAGAGAACCCTGTCTGCTACAAGGGACACAAAATGGGAACCCCAAACCTTCTTCTTGGGGAAATATGGTCTCAGGCACCCAGAGCAAGAGGGACTCAGGAAACCCATTTCATGTCACTGAGCCTGTCTCCACCCTGGCCTCCCCACGCCCTGCCTCTTGCCCTCCAAGACATATCGGTTCCAAAGGAAGGTCCCTGGTTCAGGCCTTGCAGGGCATAGCCTGCAAGCCCCTCACCTGGGTGTGCTCTGGATAAGATAGAAAAGGGGGCCCAGCACGAAGAGGGTATACTTGGGGACCTCAGGGCTTGGGGTTAGGCCTGGTACCTCCCATTATGGGGGCAAGCACCACCCGTGCCAGACTCAGTGAGGCAGTGTGGAGGCTGAGGGGCCTGGAACAAGCGGGGTGGGCAGGGACTGGGGAGAGAGCATGTGCCCCACGCAGCGGTGGAAGGAGCCCCATCCCCGGATTGTACTGTTACCATGCCAGCTGCAAGGCTCTCCGGGAGGCCGTGGGCTGCGCCGTGGGCTGCCCCGCAGACAGCGCCCTCTGGTGTTGGAAGGCCTTGGGGACGTGATGGGACTTAGGGGTGAAACTCACTTGGACTGTCCTCAGGCCCTGGTGTTGGGGGGGCTCAGGGTTAGCATACCTAACCCAAGACACTTGGTACTGTTCACCTGCTGAGGCAGGCCCGTTAGGGACAGCTTTCATGGCTGAGGGCGGCGTCCTAAATACCAGGTGCAGACTGTAAAAGAGCAGCGAGGCCAACCCAGGTGCCCCAGAGAGGGAGGAGGATTCCTAAGTCACAGACACAGCCCTCCCTCCCTTCGGGTCTCTGCTACAGTGGCAGGCCCTGGGTCAGGAATCATCTGTGCTCGCTCACATCAAGTGGTGTGAGCAGGGCTGAGTGCGACGACAGCCCACACCCAGCACCTCTGCACACACTTGCAGCCCCCATGTGCTCTGCCAACTCACACAGGTGTACACTCCAGGCCGGGTTTGCCTGACGTTCCAGAGCTGTTGGAGGTGGGGGCCTGAACTAGCTCTCTAGACTTCCCCATGTCTTCTGGGAAGTGAACAGTTAAGGAAACAGCCAGCACACCACATGGCCTTTTGGGGAAGAAAGGACTGGATGTGGATGTCAGTTCTGCTGCTTATTGGCTCCGGCACCGGCACCGGCACCGAGGCCAAGTTGCTGGACCTCCCTGACTTGCTCCTGGGCCCAGTCTGGGCGAGACTGATGCTGGATGACGAAGGCCCATGGTGGGTAGGTGCAGACAGGCCTCCTCCTGCACCCCATCAGCCCATCCCAGTGTGAATGGGGCTTGCTGCTCCCACCCATGGGGCACCACCCGGTCCTGAGCTCCTCTTCCCCTCCTGCCTGGCCCTTGGGTTCTGTCAGCAAGGCCAGGCTGGGCTCACTCCGCATCCACATCAAGCTGCTGAAGTCTCAAAATAAGAAGGTCCAAGGGAAAAGTATTTGAAAGAACTGAGTTTTCCTGCCTGGGGGCACCTCTGTGCCCGGGCCACCCACATGCCAACAGCTGAGGAAAGACAGCTCTTCCACTCAGGCAGTCACAGTGACACCGAAACTCAAGTCACAAAAAAAAAGTGGAAAACCAACAATGAATTCTACATTAAATGGAGAAAAGCAGCTGTGACGTCACCAAGTGATAAAATACACCATCCACAGGAACACCAGGAAATCACCTGTGGTCCAAACAGGTGGTCAAGTTGGCTAAAGGAATCCAGGGGCCACCGCAGTGAGAGTGGAGGTGGCCAAGAGTGTCTGCGCAATGGGGAACGGAAGCATTTCATGCATTGTGAAAATAATCCAATACTTAAGAAAATTAAGAGATTTTAACTGACCTTCTATCATTTTTCCTAAAAACCAGCATGCTTCCTACTTTCTGCTCCATTTAACGAGTCTTTCTAGACTCACTCCTTCAGCAAGGGGCCACAGCACACTGAGAACTACTTAAGTAGGACGTGCACAAGGTTATCTGAAGGGCTGAGTGTAGCAGGAGAGCGGTGGAGCAGAAGTAGGCTGTGTCCAAGTGGTCAGCACTTGGCATGTGGGAGCCTGGGCAGCGTAGGCAGGGCCGTACCTCACCGCAGCTCTGCCTGTCCCCCACGGAGTGGCTGATGTAGGGTGAATAGGAGATCATGTCGGGGCGGTCGATGTCATAGATGGCCTTGTTTTTAGGAAGGGCAGCCAAGTCCCTGTAGTCAAGGATCTCACTGCCAAGCTTTGCCTGAGAGAAAGAGCAGAGGGAGGGTGACAGTCAGACTCCATCCTGCAGGGCAGTGGCCCCCAATGCAGACCGGGGCCTGGGAATACCCCAGTTCTGGCAAAAGCACAGGGGAGTCCCCAGAGCAGGAGGGAGCCTGGGTCCTGGAGGCCCAGCCATGGAAGAGCCATGTGGTCTTGAGGAAGCCTCAGTTTCCTCTGTGTGAAGTGGGGAGAGTGATCACAGCGCAGCAGTGAGGGCAAAGAGGTGATATTTGTGACGGAAGACAGTGGGACTCACACACATGTACAGGCACATGTCTGTACATCTTTGTATAGTGCAGAGACCCATACATGCACCCACATGTGGATTAACTGTCCTTCAGTATTTGCGGGGGTTCTGTTCCAGGACTCCCCCAGATATCATAATCCGAGGGTACTCATGTCCCTGACACAAAGTGGTGTAACGTGTGCATGTAACCTCCCATATAGTTTAAATACTCCCTAGAGCAGTGGGAGTCACAAACCCTGTGTGGGTCACAAACCCTTTGTAACAATGAAAATACATTGCGGCATTAGGAAGGTTGAGAACCACTGCTCTAGAGCTTTAGGAAGGTTCTCAACCTTCCTAATGCCGCAATGTATTTTCATTGTTAAAAAGGGTTCGTGACCCACAGGTTGAGAACCGTGGCTCTAGAGGACTGACACTACCTAATAGTGTAAAGATAAATGTTGATATACTGTATTATTTTAATTCATATTTTTTATTGTTTGTTTTTCCAGCATATTTTCAATCTGAGGTTGGTTGAATCCATCAATCCATGGATGTGAAACTCATGGATTCAGAGGGAGGTGTACACACTTACACACACATGCACATACATGTATAGGAACACACACGTGCACCCTCTGCACACACATATACACTTGCACAGAGAACGTGTCTGTCTCACGCTGTGGGGATACAGACAGTGACACCTGACACACCATTGGCCCCCACACACCAGCATACACACACACACCATGCTCAGGCTTCAGCACACACCCATTCACTGACACAGGTGCTCACACATATTCACAGCACACTTCCTCCCTGGCACACACAGCACCTGAGCCTGCCCAGCGAGCAGGTGCCCAGGGACTCTGTGTGCCAGCATGCAGGTATGGGTGTGTATATGAAGATGTACATGTTTAACTGCTTAGACGTTTTCAGGCTGTGGATGAGTCTCCCTGCTGTCACAGAACTCACCTCTTTGACACCACAGCTGTTCTGTGATCATCTCCTCCACTTCACTGAGGCTTCCTCAAGGTTACAGGTTTGCATACACACGCTCACAGCGTTTCTGAGCACTCACAAGTTCACACCCACTGGGCAAAGTGTCAGACATTTGACAGGCTGGTGGGTTCACCACCTGAGTGGGGCCCAGGACTGCGTCTGTCTCTCCCCCTCAGGCCCACAGAGGGCGCTCACTCGTGCTTGCTGAGCAAAGGCAGGTGGGAAAAGCCACTGCGCTGCTCAGGGGAGGTCCACCTGGCCGGCGAGCTCTGCGCTGCTCTGTGGTCCTTCCCCGTGTTACCCCACTCATCACATGCTCTGTTGTCCCGCCTGTCCCTGGGGCATTTTCCAGCCCCTGGTGGCTGTGTTGCCTACATCTAGATTCTGCATCAGCCCCTGCAGGCCTCCAGCAGCTGCCACTGTGAGCTCTTGACCCTGAGATAAGTGCTAATCTATGCCCTTCATTCGCTCACAAATCACCACAATGAGCCCATGAAGGGAACACCTGCAGTAACTCCTTTCTACAGATGTGGAAACCAGAGCCCAGAGGAGCTGAGTAACTTCCCAGGGTCACACAGCCAGGGAGGTGTAGGGCAGGAGGTGCCCAAGCTGACTCTAGCAGCCATGCTGCCACCATCCTGCTCCTTGATCCAGGTCCCCCTTCCTGTAGAATGTCTCTCACTCCTGCTGTAGCACACAGCTCCCCAGCTGAAACCTCCCAGGAACACCCTCCTTGGCTGGACAATGCAAGTCCTCACTAAGGCCCCCAGACACAGCCTTCACATTCACAGATTGTTCACCCTTGGGTGTCTCCTCCCAGTGCCCCCAATGTGCCAGGCTTAGCCCCCACTTGTTTTCCTGCATTCTCCAGGGTCCCACAGCCCCAAGTCCACCTCCTCCAGGAAGCTTTCCCTGACCACCAGGCTTCAGGGCTCCCTGGAAACATTGAACCTTTTGTGAATAGGACCCCTGGCTGCCCTTTTGGAGACCCAGACAGGGTTCAAGACCTACGATCAAATTCTGAGCCTGCCATTTAGAACCGTGATGATCTACCTCTTGTTGGAATCTTTTAGCTGCTCCCCTCTGCCTTCAGGGGAATCCTAACTTAGGCCCTTGCATGATCTGGTTCTTGTTTAACTGCTTATCACTGCCAGTCGCCTACAGGTCCCAATCACTCAGAGCCTGAGGACTTTGCATATGTGGTTCCCTCTCTGGGATGTGCTATTCCAAGCCCTCCTCCCTGGCTCATCCTCCAGCCCTTCTGGGCTCAGCTGAGGATTCTCTCCTCTAGAGTGCTTTCCCTGGAGCCTCCTCTTCCTCTGGGTTACATTTCTTTCCTTTAAGCAAACATGCTTTTCTTTGTAGACCTATATGTCATCCCCCAACACTGGTGGACCTGCAGGGCCACAAATCATCACTGAGTTCCTTTCTCTAACTTTGAACTTCACAGCAGACTTGTCAATTGAAGGAAAGTCAGCCAAGCATTTGCAGATATTGGGTAAACTCTCTGGGCCTTTCTTCTGTGAGTGAGATGCCTAGAGTGACATTTCACAGGTCACAGTGGAGGCCATATCCTCGCTTTCCCACTTCCATCCTCTCTCAGGAGTGATGACCAGCAGCTTTGCCTGTCCAGCCAGCTTTCTCAGCCCAGCCCCTGACAAAGAGCGTGCAGAGATGCCACCAGCCTTCACACCCCCACCTCCACCCCAGCAGGTTGCTAAGTGGCCTTGTAGATCTATTTCCTCCCATGCTAAGTCCTTGGGTAGTTGCCGTGACAACAGGCTAAGCTTTCTAATTGGCAGAAGGCCCCTGGGGTGTGGGGGGAAACGTACCAGTGTTTTCTCTCTGCTTTTTTCCCTCCCGTATTCCACCCAACACAATAAATAATAATATGGCCATATGTGATGTTATCATTACAATAGAATCCAGTCAATAATAATATATAATGTTATAATGCTGCTTTTATAGTGTGCATGGTGAAAAAACGTTTACAAACTAGTATGTTCAAAATGACCTCATGGTGTTAAAAAAATTACATACACACACACATACAGAGAAAAGAGACCCAAAGACTGCACTCCATAACATCAGTGGCCGGCGCTCTGGCTGGCAGGATAGTAAATAGTATTAATTTTCTCCTTTGTGCTGATCACGATTTTTCCAAAGAAAAAATGCAGACTGCTTTTGTAACTAAAAAAAAAAAAAAAAAAAAAAAAGCAGAAAAAAAGATTATTTCAAAAGTCAATAATCTATTGAGCT
>CAUYPK010166043.1:0-23372 GCA_963574355.1 Loris lydekkerianus | reverse complement strand
GGCCCAGATCGCCACGGGCGGGGTCATCGACCCCGTGCACAGCCACCGGGTGCCCGTGGACGTGGCCTACCAGCGTGGCTACTTCGACGAGGAGATGAACCGTGTCCTGGCGGACCCGAGCGATGACACCAAGGGCTTCTTTGACCCCAACACACACGAGAACCTCACCTATGTGCAGCTGCTGCGCCGCTGTGTGCGTGACCCAGACTCCGGGCTCTACATGCTGCAGCTGGCGGGCCGTGACTCTGCCTTGCACCAGCTGAGTGAGGAGCTGAGGGGAGGCCTGCGCGATGCCCGTGTGACGCTGCGCTCAGGGGCCCTGCAGGGCCAGAGCGTCTCTGTGTGGGAACTTCTATTCTACCGCGAGGTGCCGGAGAACGTACGCCAAGACCTGCTGGGCAGATACGGGGCGGGCACACTGACCGTGCAGGAGGTCGGTGCCGCCCTCACCTCGCTGCTGGCCCTGGCCATGGCGGGGATCACGCATGGGGACGCACAGGAGACCCTGCATGCGGCCACCATGGAAGTCAAGGTGGGCCACTTGCGGGGCCATGCAGTGCCTGTGTGGGATGTGCTGGCGTCCAGCTACGTGAGTGGAGCCACCCGGGAGGAGCTGCTGTCCCAGTTCAGTGCCGGCACACTGCCCTTGCTGGCGCTGACCGGCCGGCTGACCACCATCATTGAGGAGGCTGAGGTGGCCCACGGGGCCTGGCTGAGGCAGGAAGACACCTCACCCTACCCACAGGGGCGTGGCACACCCAGGCATGTGGACAGTGGCTCAGAGCGCTGCCAGGGCCTGGCTAAGGGCGAGGCCCATGGCTGCTGCCAGGAGCACGCCCTACGTGATGCCACCATGGAGGTGCACTCTGGGCAGTTTCAGGGACGGCCTGTGTCCGTCTGGGAAGTCCTCTTCTCCTCCTACCTTAGCGAGGCCCGCAGAGACGAGCTCCTGGCCCAGCATGCAGCCGGCACCCTGGGCCTGTCTGAACTCGTGGCCATCCTCACCCAGCTCATTGAAGAGACTGAAGAGCGCCTCAGCCAGGTGTCCTTCCGTGGCCTGCGGCACCAGGTGTCCGCCTCTGAGCTGCGTACCTCCGGGATCCTGGACCCCGAGACCCTGCGGGACCTGGTGCAGGGCACTAAGTCCCTTCAGGAGGTGACGGAGATGGACTCTGTCAAGCGCTACCTGCAGGGCACCAGCAGCATCGCAGGCGTCCTGGTGCCATCCAAGGACGAGCCTGGCCGCCAGGAGAAGATGAGCATCTACCAGGCCATGTGGAAGGGTATGCTGCGGCCCGGCACGGCCCTGGTGCTGCTGGAGGCGCAGGCAGCCACCGGCTTCATCATTGACCCCGTGCACAACCTGCGGCTGTCCGTAGAGGAGGCCGTGTCCGCTGGCGTGGTGGGCGGTGAGATCCAGGAGAAGCTGCTGTCGGCCGAGCGCGCCGTCACTGGCTACACCGACCCCTACACGGGGGAGCAGATCTCCCTCTTCCAGGCCATGAAGAAGGACCTCATCGTGCGGGACCACGGCATCCGCCTGCTGGAGGCCCAGATCGCCACAGGTGGCATCATTGACCCCGTGCACAGCCACCGGGTGCCCGTGGACGTGGCCTACCAGCGTGGCTACTTTGACGAGGAGATGAACCGTGTCCTGGCAGACCCGAGCGATGACACCAAGGGCTTCTTCGACCCCAACACGCACGAGAACCTCACCTACCTAGAGCTACTGGGAAGGGCAACTCTTGACTCTGAGACTGGGCTTCTCCTTCTCCCTGTGTCAGGGATGTGATCGGCTAGTCTGTGTCAGGTTTGTGACCCACAGGGGTTGCCTGAATCTGTATTGTTATCTTTTTTTTTTTTTAGTCAGAGTCTCAAGTTGTCACCCTGGGTAGAGTGCTATGACTTCAGAGCTCACAGCAACCTCAAACTCTTCTGCTTTATTCTTTTGTCTCAGCCTCCTGATTAGGTAGGACTACAAGAGCTTACGAGAACGCCAGGCTATTTTTTTGGTTGTAGTTGTCATTGTTGTTTGGGAGGCCCAGATTGGATAGAACCTTCCAGCTCCAGTATATGTGGTTGGCTACCTAGCCCTGGGGATACAGGTGCCAAGCCTTTTTTGTTGTTGTAGCTGTTGTTGTTAAAATTTATTGTGTTTCACGTGAGGTATTACTTGAAAATTTCATTGTCAGCACATACTTTTTGTCCTGTTCGCAGCTTGGTCCTTGCTTTCCACTCTGGTGCTGGTCACGTTGTCTTAGCATGTAGGGGCTGTCTGCCCATACTTCCCACTATATATATTTTTTCAATTCTTAGATAGTTTACATATGTCTTTCTGTGTCTCTGTGTGTAATGAAAAATGACACTTTGTTCTGTCCTCCTGGGAATGTCATGGTGAAGTGCACACGTTTATTGTGTTCTAATTCTCATTAAATGCATTCCTTTCATTTATGAAGAATGTTCTTGTTTCTGGCAATCTCATTTCTTCCTGTGTGATGTGCTCAGTTAAGTGGTGATGGCTCCTCTGTGCGGAGCTCTTTCTTCTTGACCATCTGCTTTGCAGGGTAGCCGCCAGTGACTTGATTATTTCTCTTGTGGCGGTTCAGCCTGCAGCTGTGAATCTAGGGCCGCCAGCCTGCTTCCTTTTGCAGAAATCATTTTGGTAGAAATTTACAAAAAATTTGTTACATAGGAACAAAACTGTTTCAGATTTTGGAAAGTTCATCAAGATAGATTCACGTTTTTATTACAGAGATAGGAGACTAAAGAAGAAAAATTAGCAATCCAAACCCAGGGTAACCTAGTGTCTTTCATCACAATAGTGTCCCCGGGCTGCGGTTGGGCCTTGCTCCAGGATCCCTGGGGGAGCCCCAAACTTCAGTTGCCAATGGCAGTGTGGGTGTGGGAGGCAGAGAGGCTTATCTCTCTGTAGGGGCCTGCCTCTTGCCGGCAGATGGGCTGTCCCTGGGGGACATCAAGACCCCTGGGGAGGAAAAGAGCCCAGAGACCCAGAGACAGGGTGAGGCCCTTACCATCATCCCTGTGTGGACAATCAGCAGGCAGGTGGGGCTGAGCCCTTTGAACTCCTGTTGTGCAGTTAGATCAGGAAATCCGTTTTGTCTGCTCCAGGGAGATTGAAACCTGTTTTCCCCTCCTCCTTTCTAAATACATTATCGCTGTTGTTGACAACTCACTACCCTTTGTTCCCGATTGCCCAACCATTTCCTCTTTATCCAATCTTCCTGGGGGCTTGGAATTCTTCTAATCCAGCAGTTCTCAACCTGTGGGTCTAGACCCAAGGGAACTGTATTAAACTGTATTAAAGAGCCGCGACATTAGGAAGGGTGAGAACCACTGTTCTAATCCTATTTTTGAATTTTGGCACCTTTACATTTTGCAGATACGCCATAGAGATAAATAAAAGATTACTGAGAAGTCAGAGTCACTGCATTGTCTTAATCTGATGCCTCACCAGGCTCCCCAGACTTTATACATTTACTTGGTGTAGAGGTCGTCATTTTCCCCCAGTGTGGTCTCCCTGCATTCCTGGGGTACCTGGAGGGTCCCGGGTCACCTGTCTCCAAGGGGAGCCACACACAACACGAAGCCATGTGTGCCACCTGTGGCTGGAGATGTGGGCAGGGTGTCATGCCCGTGGGCTCTGTATGGGCATCTGAGAGGACATTGCCTGTGCTGAGGGGTAGCTTTTGGAGGAGGGGCAGATGGAGAAGACAGGGGCTGGATGTTGTGAGCCAAGATCCACTGGCACAGGGTAGGCACGAGGTAGAAACACGGCACCAGCGAGGCATACCTGCAGGAACTGGTCCCCATGCTGGGCGTGACCTCTGAACTTGAGCTTCTTAGGCGCTGGAGAAAATCCCTGCCAGAGTCTGTGGGCTCAGAGGGCACCTGGCCTGTCTGGAGTGGGCTTGAGGGTAGTAGGGTAGGCATCTGCAAGGGGACAGAGGTGTCTAACATCACTGGCGTCCGAGGAGTCACTCTGCACACACATCTTATGGCTCCAGATTTCAGAACGGTGTGAGAAAAACACTGCCACAAGGATGAAGGCAGGGCCAGGTCGCTGTCTGTCGGGAGTGACTCCCAGGCAGGGGGCACCTGGCTGTGGGCAGGGAGCTCCCTACCATACCTCTGCTCCAGGAGCAGGAACAGTGGACCAGGAATGCGCTCACCAGGGCTGAGGAGGGAGCTGCTTGGCAGCCAGGCCTGAGGAAGGAGCTGCCTTGCCAAGCGTTTCACGGGGGCTTTCCTGTTGTCTGTGTCATGCTATCTGAAGTGAACTGCTCGCAGCCAGAATATTAACATAATCCAATCTCGCAATCTCTATGTATTTAATTGGCATATTTAGGCCACTAAATTTTGTGTAATTGTTAATATGAGTGGATTTATTATTTTTCTTTTCTCTTGTTTTTTCTTGATTTGTTTTCCCTTTTCTGACATCTTTTGGATTATTTGAATATTTTTCAGTATCCATTTACATTTATTAGCTTTTGGGCTATTCTTTTGTAATTTTTTCAGTTGGTCTGGAGATTACAATATACATTTAATTCTGACAGTCTTTTTTTTTTTTTTTTTTTTGCAGTTTTTGGCCGGGGCTGGGCTTGCACCTGCCACCTCCAGCATATGGGGCCAGTGCCCTACTCTGTTGAGCCACAGGCGCCACCCCTGACAGTCTTTTTAAAGTCACTATTTTACCACTTCAAGTGAGAAGTGGTGGCCTTCTGCCCACACAGGCCTCTCTGCCACCTACCATGCTGTCTTTGTCATGTGTCTCAATCTATCTACATTAAAAATCCTACCAGATGAGCTGTGGCTCAACGAGTAGGGTGCCTGTCCTACATACTGGAGGTAGTTGGTTCAAACCCATCCCCCACCAAAACCAAAAAATAATCCTACCAGATAACATGGGCATTTTGGTTCTGCAGTCATAGATATTTTACTTTATTTTTAAATTAAAAATGTATTTATCCTTTGTGGTTTTTTCTTTTTTTTCCCTATTTTGAGAAAGAGTCTCACTTTGTCCCCCTCAGTAGAATGCTGTGGCATCATAGCTCACAGCAACCTCAAACTCTTGGGCTCAAGGATTCTCTTTTTGTTTTTTTGAGACAGAGCCTCAAGCTGTCACCCTGGGTAGAGTGCTATGGTGTCACAGCTCACAGCGACCTCCAACTCCCGGGCTCAAGCGATTCTCCTGCCTCTGCCTCCCAAGTAGCTGGGACTACAGGCGCCTGCCACAAGGCCTGGCTATTTTTTGAGACAGGGCCTCCCTGTTGCTCAGGCTGGTCTGGAACCCATGAGCTCAGGTGATCCACCCGCCTCGGCCTCCCAGAGTGTTGGGATTATAAGCGTGAGCCACCGTGCCTGGCCTGCCCTTTGTTTGTGTATTTATTCCAAGAGTTGTGTCCATGAATGTTCCCTAAAGCACTTGATTATAATGTAAAAAATGAGAGCATCTTAGTTAAATATTTCTTTAAAAAATAAATTTTTTTTTAGAGACAGAGTCTCACTTTACCACCCTCAGTAGAGTACTATGACATCACAGTTCACAGCAACCTCTAAATCCTGGGTTTTTAGGTGATTCTCTTGCCTCAGCCTCCTGAGTAGCTGGGACTACAGGCGCCCGCCACAACGCCCGGCTATTTTTTTGTTGCAGTTTGGCCGGAGCTGAATTTGAACCCACCACCCTCAGTATATGGGACCAGCGCCCTACTCACGGAGCCACAGGCACCGCCCAGTTAAATATTTCTTTGTAGGAAAATATTGAATTTCCAGGGAAATGATTACATTAATTATGGTTCATTCATTTTATGGGATATTCTGAAGCCATTAAAATTAGGTAATTAGGCTGGATACAGTGACTGGAGCCTGCACTCTGGGAGGCTGAGGGGGAGGATCCCTTGAGGCCAGAAGCTTGAGACCACCTTGAACAAGGTGAGACCCTGTCTCTGCTAGAAATAGAAAAATTACTCAGAGCTGAAGCCAGAGGATCATCAGAGTCCAGGAGTTAGGGGCTGTAGTGAGGTATGATGACACCACTGCACTCTGGCCTGGGTAACAGGGCAAGATCCTGTCAGGAAAAGAAAGGAAGAAGGGAGGGGAGGGGAGGGGAGGGGAGGGGAGGAAGGGAGGGGAGGAGAGGGGAGGGGGAAAGAGGAAGAGTAAGTGCTGGCTGGGAATTTGATACTTACACAGAATCTTTGGTTTTCAGAAGTAGTTTGATTAGAGAATCTCTGGGCATGGTTTTCTTTGAGTTTTATCCTTTTTGAAGTTTGCCTGAAATCAAACTTCTTGATTTCATATATTTATATCTTTCATTTTTTGACCATTATTTCCTCAAAAAAAAAATGTTTTATGTATTGATATCTTTCTCTTCTCCTTCTAAAACTCCAAATACACAAATGTTAGATGTTATGCCATTGTTCCACAGGTCTCTGAAGCTTTGTTCTTTTTTTTTATTTTTGAGACAGAGTCTATGTCACCCTGGGTAGAGTGCTGTGGCATCACAGCTCACAGCAACCTCCAACTCTTGGGCTTAGGCAATTCTCTTGCCTCAGCCTCCCAAACAGCTGGGACTACAGGCACCCGCCACAAAAATGCCCAGTTATTTTTTGTTGCAGTTGTTATTGTTATTTAGCTGGCCCAGGCTGTGTTCAAACCTGCCAACCTTGGTGTATGTGGCTGCCTATGGGTGCCAAGCCAGCTTTGTTCATTTATATATATATATACATATATATATAAATACATATATATATATATACATATATATATACATATATATATATATATATTTTTTTTTTTTAACCTGGAAGGATTTAGAAGCTTTGTTCATTTTTAAAAGATTCTTTTGTTTTTCAAATTGAATAATTTATTAATCCCAGGTTTCATGATTCTTTCCTGTCTAATCTTTGTTTTTTTCTTAAGACGCTCAGCAAAATGGCTGGGCACCTGTAGCTCAGCGGCTAGGGCTCCAGCCCATACATAGGAGCTGGCAGGTTCAAACCTGGCCTGGGCCAGATGAACAACGACAACTACAATAAAAAATAGCTGGGTGCTATGGCGGGAGTCTGTGGTCCTGGCTACTTGGGAGGCTGAGGCCAGAGAATTGCTTAAGCCTAAGAGTTTGAGGTTGCTGTTAGCTGTTACACCACAGCACTTTACTGAGGGCAACATAGTGAGACTTTGTCCCAAAAGAAAAGACACTCAGTGAATTTTTTTTTCAGGTACTATATTTTTCATTTCTGATATTTCAATGTGCTTTTGAAGACAAGGTCTTACTCTTGCTGAACCTGGTTTCAAACTTGTAAGCTCAAGTAATCCACTTGCCTCAGCCTCCCAAAGTGCTGGGATAGAGTGAGCCTGGCTGGGCGCCTGTAGCTCAAGCAGCTAAGGCACCAGCCATATACACCAAACCTGGTGGGTTCAAATCCAGCCCAGGCCTCCCAAACAACAATGACAACTACAATAAAAAAAAAAAAATAGCTGGGCGTTGTGGTGGGCAGCTGTAGTCCCAGCTACTTGGGAGGCAGAGGCAGGAGAATCACTTGAGCCTAGGAGTTGGAGGTTGCTGTGAGTTGTGATACTACGGCATTCTACCCAGGGTGACAGTTTGAGGCTCTGTCTAAAAAAAAAAAAATATATATATATATATATATATATATATATATATATATATATATATGGAGAGAGAGAGAGAGAGAGAGAGAGAGAGAGAGAGAGGAGTAAGCCACCAAGATTGGCTTTGTTTTTTCTTTCTTTCTTTTTTTTTTAATGAGACAAAGTCTCACTTTGTCGCCCTGAAAGTGGTATCACAGCTCACAGCAACCTCCAACTCTTGGGCTCAAGAGATCCTCTTGCCTCAATTTTTCTATTTTTAACAGAGATAAAGTCACTTTTGCTCAGGCTGTTCTCAAACTCATGAGCTCAAGTGATCCACCCGCTTCAGCCTCCCAGAGTGCTGGGATTACAGGAGTGAGACACCACCCAGCCTGTTTCTTCTTTTATTATTTTTTCTATGTTTCTTCTTATTTATTGATTTATTTGCATTTCTCTGCTGAGAATGTCTCTCTTTCCATTCACTGCAGTGCCTCCTCTTGCCTCAGGAACAGGGTTGGAACGGCTGTCCCAAAGCCTTTTTCTGATCACCTGAACCTGGGTCCCTGTGGCTCTGCCCTCTGCTGTTATCTATTCCCTTGAGACTTGAGTCCCTGAGCCAAGGGATCATCCACCTGTCAGTGGGAGGAAAATGGGCAGGAATTCAGGGAGCAGGTTCTCTGCATGCCTCATGGGAGAGAGCCTTAGAAAGACCTCATGGGATAAGTAAAGTGAGGGATCAGGAGGCAGTGAGTTACCCTGCAGTTGGCACTATGTGCCACTATGCAAGGAACAAGCTGTCCAGTAGTGCTGATGATGGCCCCTGAGAACAAGGTCAGCCTCTAGAATGTGTCATGAGGGCAGTGCCTGTGGCTCAGTGAGTAGGGCACCAGCCCCATAAACCGAGGTTGGCGGGTTAAAACCTGGCCCTTGCCGAACTGCAACAAAATAAATAGGTGGGCGTGGTGGTGGGTGCCTGTAGTCCCAGCTACTCAGGAATCTGAGGCAAGAGAATCGCCAAAGCCCAGGAGTTGGAGGTTGCTGTGAGCTGTGTCATGACATGGCACTCTACCGAGGGTGACAAAGTAAGACTGTCTCTACAAGAAAAAAAAGTCTCGTGAATGATGAAGGGCCTGGCAAGTCTGTGGCTGGATGAGCACAGAGGTGGGGCAGAGGCCTGGAGAAGGCCACCTCCTCTGTGAGCTGGGGGGCAAGAGTCAGATCCTCCCCTGGGGGGTGGCGGCCAGTCACCCCTGCATGCAACTGTGTTGCTGCAGCCATGTGCCTGTGTTCACTCTGTAGGGTTGCACTGACAGCCCATGCCAGTCTCCTGGGGCACAAAGCACCATGAACTGGGTGGCTTAAAACAATGCAAATTTACTCTCTCATGGTCGGGGCTGGAAGGGCAAAATGATGTTGGCAGGGCTGGTTCTCCTCAAGGCTCTGGGGAAGAGGCCACCCCTAGCCTCCCTCCTGGCGGTTAGTGGCCCTGGTGACCCAGATGCTCTTTGGCCCACAGACGCCTCCCTCCAGTGTTTGCCTGTCTTTGTGTGGCCAAGTCCCCTGTCTCTCTGAGCCTCACAAATCCCTTTTCTTTCTCTTAGAGGACACCAAGCATTGAATTTAGGGCCTATCCTAAATCCAGGATATTCTCATCTTAAGATCCTAAACTTACATCTGCAAATACTCTTTTTCCAAATGAGGCTCTGTGCCTATGTAGGCTGAAGGTGTATCTTTTGGGAGGCTCTATTTGACTCACCACATAGCATGTGTCCAGTTATGGGGTCAGAAAAGGGAAGGAAATTCATTGAGATTCAGCTCAAATATTACCTCTTCCTCATGAGCCCCTTGAACCCCACCTAAAATGCACCCATGTCCACCCACATGTCTGTTCGATGAATATCTGCCAAGCGCCATCATCACTGTGACAGAAGGGGCAGGGACAGTGAACAGACAGCCCGTCTCTCCTGGATGGAGCTCAAATCCTAGCTGGGACAGAGAGCAAAGAGGGAGGGGCAAAGTTCCCAGGAGGTCAGGTGGTGATGGATGCTATGAAGAAGCCTGTCCAGCAGGGAATGGTTGATGGGCTATGATGCCAGATGGGTCATCAGGACCAACCCCTCTGAGGGACTGGGTCCAGGACCCGTAGGAAGAGGACTCGGAGGCACAAAGCTTGCTGGGTGAAGACCCCATGGGAAACAGTTAGAGAGGGCAGGTCCTTGTGGTTAGGATGAGGTCCTTATGCTGAGTGGGAAGGAACCAGGGGAGAGCCCAAGCCACCTCTGGTTCAATGACTCTACTCACAGTGCTATTTCCTGCAGCCAAGAATGCAGGTTAACATCCAAGAGTACAGGTTAACATCAGCAAAAGGCAAAGGCTCATGTGAGAGACCAGCACAAGCCGGCAGCATGTGTGGCTTCGAGTGCAGCGCGGCCAGCCAGGGAAGCTGCAGGCCGCAATGTCGGCATGTCCTTTATAGGGTAGATCACACTGTCACTCTGACCTGGGGCCGGCGAGCTGGGGTATACTGGTTAGGAGCCTGCAGTGGTAGTAGCTGTCTGGGTGGGCCCCCAGATACCCCTGCCCCAGGCCTTCCCCTAGACCCTCGAGGGAGCAACCGTGCACAAAAAGTGGGCTGGTCCAGACCCTCGGTCCGATTTCTCTAGTTTCCCAAAGTGTGTGGCAGGAGTGGGGAGGGATGCCGCGGCTCCTAAACAAGAGGCGGATCCTAGGTCCTCCCCTTACGCCCTGGCCGCAGAAGCCGCGGCGCGCCCAGGGAGGCCCGGACAGACAAGGCTCCGGATGCTCCTGAGTACTCCTCTCCCCAAAGCCCAGGAGAGCAGCCGCTGGAGGAGCCGGACCAGTCTCAGCGGGAGTGGGCGAGGTCTCGGATGAGAGTGGGTGGGGCCTCGGACGGGAGTGGGCGGGGCCTATGGCGGGAAGGGGCGGGGCCTCTGCTCTGGGTTGGGGCACTCGACAGGGCGGGGCGGGGAGCGGTGGGCGCAGCGGGGAAGCTCCGCTCGGGCTCCCGCCCGCAGAGGCGGCTCCGGAGGGGCGGGCCTACTCCACCCCTGGGCCCGCCGCGCGCTCGCGCCTCTCAATCCCGCAGCCGGGGTGGGGGCTCGAGGCGACTGTGGCTCCCGGCCGGGCGGCTAGGCTCGGGGCAGGACCGGCCGGGAGCGGCGCCGGCGGCGACGGGCGGAGGATCGCGCGGAGGGTGGTGGCCTGGGCCCACCGAGCCATGGCGGCCCCGGAACCGGCGCCGAGGCGGAGCCGGGAGCGGGAACGAGAGGACGAGAGTGAGGACGAGAGTGACATCCTGGAGGAAAGCCCGTGTGGCCGCTGGCAGAAGCGGCGGGAGCAGGTGGGCAAAGGAGGGAGGTGGAGGTGACACCGCCCTCCCGCAGCCGGAGGGGCCTGAAGGCCACGCGAGGCCATGGGGCGCTGGGGAGCACAGGGGCTGGAAGCCTCTCTCTGGCCGTGAGGACCGAGGACCTGGCCAGCCCGTGGCCCCCTTTGGCCCAGCTCTCATGCCCTGAAACCCTCAATTCCCAGAGGAAACCAGTTTCCTCCTGGAACCACCACCCCATGCCTCTGGGATCTGCTGCTCAGCGCCCTGAACCTGAGCCAAATCCTTTCAGCCTATCCCCTGGTGCACCCGGCTCCTGCGCGCCAGCTGCCTGCGAGGACCCCCCACTCCCAAAGAGGGGTCGGGGCCTGTAGCACATGCTTGGACTGCAGGAAGGGTGTGGACAGGGACAACCCTCAACCCTGACCACCTAGGGTACACATAACTCCTCCCCACCACTTCCACCCGCAGGTGAACCAGGGAAATATGCCGGGGGTTCAGAGCACCTTCCTGGCCATGGACACGGAGGAGGGGGTGGAAGTGGTGTGGAATGAGCTCCACTTCGCAGATAGGAAGGCCTTCTCAGCCCATGAGGTGAGGCCCCACTGCTCCCTCCTCAGCCCATCCCCTTTACTGCTGCTGGGTAACCGCCCTACCCTTCCCAGGAGAAGATCCAGACGGTGTTTGAGCAGCTGGCCCTAGTGGACCACCCTAATATCGTCAAGTTGCACAAATACTGGCTGGATGCCTCTGAGGCCCATGCACGGGTGAGCAGGCAAGACCACAAGCCCAGTGGGGCAGCTGTGGGAGTCATAGCTACTGGAGCCCCTGAGCCTCCACCCCCCCTCCACAGGTCATCTTCATCACAGAGTACGTGTCATCTGGCAGCCTCAAGCAGTTTCTCAAAAAGACCAAGAAGAACCACAAAGCCATGAATGCCCGGGTATGGGGAGTGGGCTAGGGTGGCATGGGGGAGAGGGCAGGGCTGAGGAGGCATCCGGGACAGGAGTAGCCTTGGATGGGCCGGGCGAGGGCAAAGGGTGGGCTCCACAGGCCCAGCCGCCTCTCCCATGCCCACCCGACGGAGTCCTGCGTCTGCTGCTAGGCCTGGAAGCGCTGGTGCACGCAGATCCTGTCAGCACTCAGGTGAGGGCCTGGCTTGCCCAAGCACCCTCCCCGCCACGCGCCACCTCTCCATCCCTGACCCAGATCCACCTGCTCTCCCCTCAAACACCTGCAGCTTTCTGCATGCCTGCAGCCCTCCCATCATCCATGGGAACCTGACAAGTGACACCATCTTCATTCAGCACAACGGCCTCGTCAAGATTGGCTCCGGTGCTGGCGGGTTGGGCAAGAGTGAGGGGGGCAGGGATGGGGGCTAAGCTGGGAGCCCAGGGCAGAGGACACCCTGATGCCCAGCTTGCTCACTTGGGTCTTCCTCCCTGCCTGGCCTGAGCAGTGTGGCACCGGATCTTCTCCAATGGTGCGTGGGGGCCTTGGGTGGATGGGGTCCTGGAGCCTGTCCATTGGCTCAGCCCCTGTGCTCTTCCATAGCACTGCCGGACGATCTCCGAAGCCCCATCCAGGCTGAGCGAGAACAACTGCGGAACCGGCACTTCTTCCCGCCAGAGTATGGTGGTGAGTTGGGGACGGCACCAGGCCCTGCCCTGCGCGCCCATCCCACCTGCCTTGCCTCGCTCTTTCCCTTTCAGAGGTTGCTGATGGGACCACTGTGGACATCTTCTCCTTTGGAATGTGTGCACTGGAGGTACTGACTCCGGCCTCCCAGCTTCCTCCCTGCTGGGCTCTGCCCATCTCACTCACTCGTGCCCCTTCCCTGTGCCTGACCTGGCCCTGCATCCCAGATGGCTGTGCTGGAGATCCAGTCCAATGGGGACACTCGCGTCACAGAGGAGGCCATAGCTCGTGCCAGGCATTCACTGAGTGACCCCAACATGCAGGTAAGCAGCTTGTCTTGCCCCTCCCGGGCTGGCTGAGTGAGAGCCATGGGTAGACCTAGAAGTGTCCTGGGGCTAGTATAGCTGAGGGGTGTGCCAGCTGCAGCGGCCTCCTTGGAGGGAGGCCAGAGAAACACTCCTTGTGTGGGCACTGCTACTATGTCTGTTTCAAAGATAGAAAAACTGAGCCTCAGAAAGGCTAGGTACTTTGCCCAAGGCTTAGAATAAGCACTGGAGCCAGCATTTGCACTTGCTTCAAGTCCTTGCCTTTAAACTTTCAGAAGTAGAGGAGGCCCCAGCTTGTGGAGAGGAGGACAGGGTGGAAGCTGTATCTGCAGCCTCAGGAGACAGGGGTACCTGATGGGGATGAAAGACAGGGAGGGCATGGATGTGGACCAGGTAGGGGTCCATCAAGGTAGCTCCAGAGTTGGGCCTGAGCTGGGGTAGGCAAATAAGGTCAGGCTGTAGGTAGGAGGGATCTCATCTGTGACTTGGGATAACAGCACCTGCTCCCCATGATTTCTGTGACAGTTAGGAAAGTAGAGCAGGGGTGCTCTGAGCTCAGGACCAACTGTCTTCAAGTTTGTACGATCAGGTCCTGGCCTGGCTTGCCTATACGTGTGTTCCTGTGTGTCTTGTGGTGTTCATGAGGAGAGAGGACTGTGGGGGTAGAGCAGAGCCACCTGCTGCCAGCCTGTCTTCTCCATGCCCAGGAGTTCATCCTTTCCTGTCTGGCCCAGAACCCTGCCTGCCGGCCTTCTGCCCACAGCCTCCTTTTCCACCGAGTGCTCTTTGAGGTGCACTCCCTGAAGCTGCTGGCGGCCCACTGCTTCATCCAGCACCAGTGTAAGGAGTGGGCTGGCCCAGGGGATGGCCTGGGGGCTTGGGGGCCAGATGTGGAAAGAGGCCCTGTAGGATCCAAGACTCGAGCCACCGCCCTGGTGCTCCTGTGGCCATAGACCTCATGCCTGAGAACGTGGTGGAGGAGAAGACCAAGGCCATGGACCTGCATGCAGTCTTGGCAGAGCTTCCCCGGCCCTGCCGGCCCCCACTGCAGTGGCGGTGAGCAGCCAGCACCTAGAGGCCTCCTGTCTCAACTCCTCGGCCCCTCATGTACCTTCCATCCCCCTCCCAGGTACTCGGAGGTCTCTTTCTTGGAGCTGGACAAATTTCTAGAGGATGTCAGGTGAGCGCTGGTGTGGGGTGGGGACCAGGAAGCTGTCAGTCTGAGCCCCTAGCCCCCTGCCACCTTCATGTGTCCCTAGGAATGGGATCTACCCACTGATGAACTTTGCAGCTGCTCGGCCCCTAGGGCTTCCCCGCGTGCTGGCCCCACCACCTGAGGAGGCCCAGAAGGCCAAGACCCCAACGCCAGAACCCTTTGACCCTGAGACCAGGAAGGTGAGTCCCACCTCTCTGCTCTGTGCCATCCCTCAGACCTCCCACCAACCAGAGTGGGCACCTTGTCTTAGGACCTGAGTGCCCCCAGGCCTGTTCTCTGCCAGGCTTATGTGGGGTCATGGAGGTCACAGGACAAGCTGGAACACTCCCCTTTTCCAGAGACACTTGCCATTCCACAGACCCTCCCCACCCCTGCTGCCCCTGCTCCATGCCCCACCCAGCCTTCTTCTGGAGACCTCCCCCAGTCTCATGCCCACCCCCAATGCCCCACCCAGTTGCTGATCCCTGACAAAAGTGTCCCCTGGATTTAGCCAGAGGCCTTGCTCTGTCACTCTCTTCCTTTCCTCCTCATACCCACTGGGCTCCAGAGGCTCTGGCTTTGGCCCTGATGTGTCCCCATAGCCACTGTCCTGATCTAGGCCATGCCTATTCTTCACCTGGATGCTGTACTGACCCCTGGCCTGGCCTTCTCCTGGCTGCCTTCCACAGTGCAGTCACAATTCCTGTCCTAACAGTTAAAGCTACCTGGCTCCTGGATGCTGGCAGAGATCAGGCAAACCCCCGGCCAGGTCCTGCTGGAGTCCCCTGCTTTGGTGTTGTCACGCCCTGCCTTGGGCTTCCCACAGTCCCCTGTTCCTTCAGGTGCCCTCTCCACCTTTTCATCCTTCAGTACCCAACCCCACAGCCCTGATGTGTACGTTTCCGCAAGTTTTTTTAACTGGCCAAGCCACTAGCAGTGAGAAGGGCTTTCTGGCCTCCTCCAAGAGATGGTTTCTGTTTCCGATCTCTACTGACCCTTTGAGGCAGCATCTGCTCCTTGCTGCTTTAGTGACTGAGTCCAGTCTTGGTGGCCCCGCAGGTGGTCCAGATGCAGTGCAACCTGGAGAGAAGCGAGGATGCGCCGCACTGGCATGTGAGCTGGACGTGGGGCTGAGGGGCGGGGCCGGCGGCGTGGGGGCGGGGCTCGGGCTCTCGGTGCCGCCCCGCACCGACCCCGCTTCTCCGCCGCTCCAGCTCACTCTGCTCCTGGTGCTGGAGGACCGACTGCACCGGCAGCTGACCTACGACCTGCTTCCAAGTAGGCCGGGCGGGGCCCCGGGAGGCGGGCGGCGACCCGGAGCGGCGAGCGGCGCGGCGACCTCACGCCTCGCCCCTCGCTGTTGCTGTTTCCTCAGCCGACAGCGCGGAGGATCTGGCTGCGGAGCTGGTGCACTACGGCTTCGTCCCCGAGGTGCGCAGATGTGCGCGGCCGGGTAGAGAGCGCGCGGGGTGCGCCGCGCCCGTCCGTGCCCCCATTCCAACCTTCCGCTTGCAGGACGACCGGACGAAGCTGGCGGCCTTTCTGGAGAGCGCCTTCCTCAAGCACCGCGGGGCCCAGCCCTGACCCCGCGCCCAGCAGGGGGCCTCCACCTGTATGCCCTGGAGCCAGTGAGGAACTGGGCCTGCAGAGGGGGCCGCCGGGGGGTGAGGAAGCCGGGGTGCGGGAGTGCAGGGCGCATATGTCCTTAGGACCAGGGGTGCGCTGCCAACTCTGGCCTCCACAACGCAGCCCACGTCCCATATCATCCAACTTCTGGCTCTGAGCCCCTCCCCAGCTTCCCCACCAGGGCCTTTAAGTCCTCAGCACCAGAGGCTGCCCTACCGGAGCCTCAGTACCCACAGCGCCCTATGCGCACCTTGAGGATGGAGTGAGGGTCGGCCCTGGACAGACCTGCTGCAGGAATTGCTCCATGCCATTAAGAGAGCAGCCCATAGGACAAGCCTGGACCCCAGGCAGTGGTGGAACACCTGCACGGGTCAGGCATGGTGCTGGGCACTGGGCAGGGCCAGGACCTGGCAACAGGAGGAGATGGTAGAGAGCCCTGGAGCTGAGGCTGTTGTCAGCAAAGTCCCTAATCCTGCCCAGACCAGTCCTGCAGCCCCCTGCCTGACCCTGCCCCACTCTGAGAACAGCCCTGCAGCCCAGCCCCTGCACTCCCTCTGCTCTCAGTTTCTCCCCTCTCTGCATGCAGTTTCTCTCCAGCACACCCTGGCCTGGAGAGATTGCAACCAGGCATTCTCCTTACTCTTCAAACTCACACCCTCCTTTTGACTTCCCATACTTCCTCCCTGGGGCCCTGAGGACATGGCTCCCTAACTATCTCCCACTTGATGCTTGCCTCAATCTTAGAGGACTCTGCCCCCACCTCTCTGGCCTCTAAGTTTTTGGACTGCCTCTCTTTCAATCTCAAATTTAGTTAAACAGTCTTAAACATTTTAAGCTGTATGTATACATTTAGTGCATTCATATTTCTTTTTAAGCATTCAGCTGTCAAACCAAGAAGGCTCACCACTGTAATAGTTCTATATTGCTGCTGTAAAATTTACCACAAACTTACTATTAATTCTGTAGGTTGGAAGTCTGATACAAGTCTCACCAGATTAAAATCAAGGTTAACAGGCTGCATTCTCTTCTGGAGACTATTGGCAGCATTGGCTTCCAGGCAGTGTCAAGGCTGAGGCCCCCTTCCTTGCTAGTTGTCAGCCGAGGGGCATTCCCATTGTCAGGGGTTGCCCACATGCACTGGCTCTTGGCCCCTTCCTCGATTTTCAAAGGAATAGCAGGTTGAGTTTTTGTCTCTGGTTCTCTGCAGCCAGGAAAGGTTCTCTTTAAAGAGATTAGCTTGGGCCATGCAGGGCAGTACTGGACAATTTCCCCCCTCAAGGTTTTCAATATTAATCACATGTGCAAAATACCATTGCCATGTAAAAACTAACATTCATTGGTTTCCCCAGGGATTAAGGAATGGACATCTTTTGTGGAAGAAGGGTGGCATTCTTCCACACCACCATATCACCCTAACCAAAAGCCGAAAGCCAAAAAACCCTTCTCAAAAGCCAAAATAAAATTTACCAAAGCATATTAAATAAATGTACAAATATGGGGAATCTCACGTTATCTTAAACATTCCAATACTATTACAGAATTATTCAAATTCTCACATCTTTCAACTTAAAATTACAAATCTAATTTACACATTCTAGATGAAAATCCTGATGCTAAACTGTCTAATTTTGCATGGTCTTAAACAGTCTGAGTGGCAAATACATAACATTGTACCAGTGATTAAACTGAACTTAAAAGCATCAATACTACCTTGCTGCACTTAATCATGCTTATGTTGTTTTTCATTTTAACTTTTACCTTCTCCGTTTCATTCATATTGTTTTGGAAGTGGAATAGGCTTTTTTTTTTTTTCTTTTTTTTTTTGAGGCTAATAATAAACAGTAAATGCAGTCTCTTACTTTGAACCTCCCCAAATTTAACTCTCTTAGCTATTTATTTAAACATTTGAAATCCAGGTTTCTCAAAAATCACAAGCATGTTTTTAATCCAGTTTATTAGTTTTTCTACAGTAGGGAACCCAGCTGGCATTCTCTGGGGATCACCTACCTTGATCCCCTGACCCAGCATCGCCCAATGTAATGGACATGATAGCTCATGAACATCATTACAGTTTCATCATCACAGGTCTCAGCAGAGAACAAGGTGTCCTAGGATACTTTCTTTCTTGCACAATTCTGTTTTTCCTGGAGTTAATAATTCCCAAATTTTTTTCCTTTTTTTGGTTTGCTCAGTTTTCTGTATGTTTTCTAGATGTCACTGCAGAAGTGTGAGCTTTCTGTCAAATTTTAGGACACATCACCTAATTGAATGCTCAGTTTCTTCTTTTCCTGAAGCCCCCTAACATGTGATTGCTCTGCCCCAGCATGCTTGCTCTTGTAACTGTGGCCCAGATGTCAATGTGGGTTACCCCTTCCCTAGTCTTGGAGCACTTCCGTCTCTGGGCTCTGGATCTCATGCTTTCCTCTTTCCTCCTTTGCCCATTTGCGAAGGAACATCCCCCAAGTTTCTTCAGATAGGATGTATGGGAAGTTGTGAAGTCTTTGCCTATTTGTCTTTATTCTAATCTCACAAGCGCTTGAAAGTGTAACTAGATACAAAATCTTGACATAGTTGAAAATCATTTCTCCCCAGGATTTTGAGGGTATCACGTCATTTTCTTCTAGTTCTAAGAATGTTCATGTTTTTTCTGAATTCTAACCCTTTGCCTATGGTCTCTCTTTCTTTGGCCCATTGTGTTGGAAATTTTCAATGACATATCTTGATGTACAACTTGTTTTTCATTTGTTGTCCAGAAACCCTGACCCTTCAGTTCTAGGACATTTTCTTGAATTATTTCATTGCTGATTCCCCCCCTTATTTTCTGGACGGTTTATTCAGATGTTGGGCTTATCTTTTTGAGGGGTGCAATGAGCCCTGGTTAGCACAGGGTCTGGAACCATTCTGTTGCTCCCTGCTGTGTGGTGTTGCACGTCCTCATCTGTAAAAATGGTTTGCGCAGTACCCACAGCGCAGGGCTGTTGTAAGAACTGCATGAGCCGACGTGTGTGAAGTAAGAGTAGTGCCTGGCACCAACTGCCGAGAGTGCAGCATTACACATCATTGCCCAGAGAAACTGCCAACAGAGGGTGTTGCTTATGGTCCCCAGCCCCACCCCCAAACATTTTCTTCGAAATGGCGGCCTCTGGTGTGCACCAGAGAGCACTGACTAATGTGATGACACATTTTCTATTGGTTAGCTATCTAGTTTTGTTGTTACACGTTCTGGAAGACTTCGATTTTATTGTTCAAGATTATTGAATCATTCAGTTTACTTCCATATTTTTCATTTGTAAGAGTTCTCTTTTGGGCAGCACCCATGACTCAGTGGGTAGGGCGCCAGCCTCATATACTGAGAGTTCCAACCCAGTCCTGGCCAAACTGTAACAAAAAATAGCCAGGGTGGCACCTGTGCCTCAAAGGAGTAGGGCACCATATGCCGGAGGTAGTGGGTTCAAACCCAGCCCCGGCCAAAACTGCAAAAAAAAAAAAAAAAAAATAATAATAATAATAGCCGGGCATTGTGGCGGGCGCCTGTAGTCCTAACTACTGGGGAGGCTGATGCAGGAGAATTGCCTAAGCCCAGGAGTTGGAGATTGCTGTGCGCTGTGACGTCACGGCACTCTACTGAGGGTGAATAAAGTGAGACTGTCTCTTTTAAAAAAAAAAAAGTTCTCTTCCATTCCCTGAATAGTCTCTCTGTAGCCTACTGTTCTTGGTTTTGGAAGCAACACCCCTAAAATTGCTAAGGTTGTAGTTGTAGCTTTCCTCCCCCCTTCTGCTTCCATTATTGTCTCTGTTCCTTATGAATGCTGTTTCTTTTCCTGTTGTTTGTTCGTTTCTTTCTTTTTTGACACAGGTCTCACTCTGTCAACCAGGTTATAGTGCAGTGGCATCGTCACAGTTCACAGGAACCTCAAACTCTTGGGCTCAAGCATCCTCCTGCCTCAACCTCCTGAATAGCTGGGGCTACAGGTGCCTACCACAACACCCAGATAATTTTTCTAGTTTTTTGTAAGGATGGTCTTGTTCTTGCTTAGGGTGGTCTTGAACTCCTGGCCTCAAGCAATTCTGCCTCCTCCTCCCAGAGTGTTAGGATTACAGGCGTGACCCACCACCCTATCCTCTGAGGCCCTTTTCTTCCTCAGGTATCTGGTGATCTTGGGCTATTCAGTTGCATTTAAGAAATGCTCTTAGGGCCTGGGGCTTGTGGCCTGGTTACCTCTGAGGTCAGGGATGTGTCTGGGCCATTCTAATAGGCACCCCCTGCTCCTGTCCCCAGCTATTAGTCTTTTCATTTGAGCTGGTACCTGCAGAGAGGAGTCCTTCTCTCTGAGGAGCCTGGGTGACATCTGTGGGAGGTCAGACTCAGCCAATGACAGGTGAGAGGAGGGGTAGGAGTCTCACCTTTGAAAATTCTCCATTTTCAAACAGGGTCTTGCCTATTAATCAGGCCTCAAAACTCCTCTTCTGGACAAGGGCAGTGCCTGCCATCCCCAGCACATAAGCATAGATGTTTGGCACTCCTTTTTCCAGGTGCGCTTTCACACACCACCCCTCAGACACTGAACTCCATAGCCCAAAGGGCTAAAGCAGCTGCCACCTCCCATCTTCTTCCAGCGCCACAAAATTCCACTTCTTTGCTCTCACAGGTTTTGCCTTTATAAAAATTTCCTATCATTTTAGATGGGTTTCAGGAGGGAGAGGAGGAAAATATATTGCCATATTTAACTACAGCTGTCTAGACTGAATTCTAAATTTTCCAGAAAGAGACCTGCCCAGATAGAAATGTCCTCGGACAACACAAGGTGCTTGAACTGAGAGAGGTGGTTTTTTCTTGGGGGGTAGCTGAGTTGAGGTCCTAGGACTAGATGCAGCGTCTGACAAGTGTCCAGGGCAGCTCTTCCAGTAGTACGGACGAACCTCCCGCCTTGAGAGCCGGTTTAGGGACTACCACGCTGTCAGATGTTAAACGCGCTGTTTTATAAATCACTAGGAAGGAGAAAACGCTGCCACTTAAATGAGGACGCCTGATTTCAGGGCTGTCACAATGACGATGCACCTGGAAGTCTGACTATGAAGAAGCGGTTCTTTTGTAACCTATAACTCGGGAGTCTGTGTAGACGGGTCCCGGGGGGATAGCCGCTCTTTTTCCTGCCTTCTTGGTGAGCACCAGTGGACAACGCCTGAGACTAGTTTTTCGTAAAACACGCACAGATTCAGCAGCCAGAGGAGCAGCAGGGTCAGGAAGCCCGCGCACGTCAGAGAACTCGGCCTTGCCCAGGTCCCGCCCGCGCACGTCAGAGAACTCGGCCCTGCCCAGGTCCCGCCCACGCCGGCCCCGCCCGTGCCTGCACCACCCCTTCCGCCCTCCCTTCCCGGGGGCGTTAACTGTCCCTCCCCATCCCGGAAGCGCATTCTTTTCTTCCACGTAGCGGGCGAAAGGCCTTTTCTCGCGAGAGTTCCGTCCGCTAGTACCCAGATCGCGCGAGACTGCAGAGGGAGCAGGAGCGTGTGGCGCGCGCGGCGGCCGCGACGGATGCAAGATGGCGACGGCGACCATAGCTCTCGTAAGTGAGCCTCCTTGGCCACGGGTGGCCCTCGGCTGGCGGGAGGGGGTCGTTGGCCCGGCCGGGGCGCAGAAGGCCCCGGTGGCGCGGCCGTCTTTCTAGGCTCGCGCAGGCCGCCCGCCTGCGGTCTTGGGTTGCGCGAGGCGGGGGCGGAGCGGGCGCGCGCCGGCGACCTGCGGCCGGAGCTTCCGGCTTGCGGACTCCAGCTTCCGGCGGGGCGGAACAGGGGCCGAGCGAGTTCGCTTTCCAGCCGGCTGGATCGTGCGAGCGGTCCTTTGGCCGAGCTAAGCGAAAGGCTGGCGTTGCCGTCTCGCCTCTGGTGATCGGGCTGTGCGCCGAGGTCCCTACGGAAGGTGGGGTCCTTACGGAAGGCCGGGTCCTGGTGTGACAGCATCTGCTGGCTTGTCCTAGTGGGCCTCCGGGTTGGTGGGACCAAAGGGGACGGGACTCGGCTCAGCGAGTACGGAGTGCCCTTGGCTCCCTGCGCCCGCGCCCGTGATTCCGTTCTTCGCCGATACTTTGCAGGGAAGGGCTTATCTCCATCCTGTTATCCCCGCTGAGGAAGGGAAGGACTTGCTCTCTTATCAGACGTTTTCTAAGCAATCGCTTTGTCCCAAGCTTTATGGAGGATTTTGGGGCACAGTGGGGAGCCAAACAGAGGCAACCCCTGCCTTGTTCAGAGGTCTGGTGGGCACCATAAACCAGTTCCCACTCAGGGTGCCACGTGCTGGATGCCGCAGGAAGCTGTGATGGGGTGGTGTGGTACCCAAAGGAATGAGCCCCGCCCTGCTCAGTACATTGCCCACCTCCAGGAAAGGGAAGGATGCTCAGCGAGTGACTTAATGTTTTGCCCTTGGCGCCTCCATGGTGAAGTCTTTCTTACCTTTCTCCAGCTTAACTTTAATGGGACTTACCACTACCCCCCTTTCTCAGCCAAAGTTCATACCTTTGTTATGTTCTACCTTCCCCCGGACCCACACTCAGATGGACAGGATAAGGTCTGTTTGAGAAGGCAACTTGGGCAGATGGCTGAATGCTGGACTGATAGGGGCAGGGACTGTGATTGGCAGGCCCTGATCTAGGGGCTAGACCTGGTCCCACTGGGGTAAAAAAAAAAAAAACTGCTGGGGGAGGAAGGCATTTGCACACAAGATTCTCCAGCTGGTAGGGGGTAGCCCAGCATGTAATTGTCAGGATTGGCTAATTTTATCATGTCTTGTTTTCTCTTGAAGCCACAGGAGCAAGTGAGTTTTGCAAGGGGGCAGCCAGAAAAAAAAAAGGTGAGGGCTAAGGAATTGGTGACCATCCCTAGGCAGCAGTCAGAGTTGATAGTGAAAGGAGTGGAAGGTTTAGAGACAAGGATTGGACACTTAGGAAGTTGGAGGAAAATGGACACTTTATCTCCCTACGCCCCCACAGAGCAGAGTGTCCTGTGCTGAGGGGATAGCGGCTAAATTGGGGCTCAGGTCTGCCATGGCACAGTGGCAGACAGCTGGTTTCTTTCTTTTTTTTTTTTTTAGACAGAGTCTTACTTCATTGCCCTCAGTAAAGCGCCCTGGCATCGTAGCTCACAGTAACCTCAAGTCTTGGGCTCAAGTGATTCTCTTGTCTCAGCCTCCTGAGTAGCTGGGACTACAGGCACTCACCACAGTGCCTGGCTATCTTTTTAGAGGCAGGGTGTGTCCTACTTGCTCAGGCTGGTTTCGAACCTTTGAGCTCAGGCAATCCACCTGCCTCGGCCTCCCAGAGAGCTGAGATTACAGGCGTGAGCCACCTCGCCTGGCCCAGACAGCTGGTTTCATTGCTGAGGTGGATATGGGCAATAAGTCTGACCCTTTTTTTTTTATTTTTTTTAAATTTTATTTAATTAACTAATTAATTATTACTATTTTTTTTTTAATTGTGGAGAAGGGGCGGGGAAAGAAGGCGGGGGAAGAGGTGCGTGACAGGGTCGGGCCAGTGGCATGGTACCACATTGGCTGTATCTAGGTAGAGGCAGTTCCAGGCCGGGAAGTCTGACCCTTGAAACAAAGGTGTTCAGTAGGGGTATTCATTGCCATCCC